>JAGVSP010003191.1:0-22652 GCA_022494985.1 Micrasema minimum | reverse complement strand
TATAGAGGAAGCGAAGGAAGTCTGTCAGGACAGAGTGGTATGGCGTTCTATCCTCTGTGCCAACCCCTACGGGGAAATGGCGTGATGGTTAGTTAGTTAGTTAGTTATTACTTGAAGTTAAGATGATCAGTCATAGGTACACTTCAATACCAGTCCAAGGTATCACACATGAAAATTTAATTTTATGATCATGGTTGAATGACTTGAAGTTGTACGCGCGTCCTCATGCACCGTAGCCAAATGCGCTACCACTATGCTACGAGGTGGACTCACATTATATAACTGTAGAAACTAATTAGTGATCGCTACCCAGATGCTGTGTGTTTGTTTCCTTGGATAAATAAATTAATATTCTAAAGTATTATTTATCTAATTTATACTGGGCTGTTCTTCGCAATAATTTACAAAAAATCGTAACAGAAAATGGCGACGTATCGAGGATCGTTCTGTTAATAGGCTTGCATGTTCGGAACGAAAATTTTATCTAGTCCATTATCCGTCCCCTGTAGCGTTACCATATTCAATCAGGGCAGAACTGATACTCTAGTAAATATAAAGTACCCATTTCACCCATCATGATAACCATGTATGACAAATTTATAGATAATCTTAATTCAATTCCAGAGCTTCTCTGTCTCTGTTGAAATAGCAATAATTATTGATATTAGCCCAGCATGGGTACAATCCAGTAATTTGTCTACAAGTACTTGTACAGTGTACACATTCAAAATGTTATTTTTTTATATATATTATATTTAAAATTATTTTACTAAAGATAACCGTTTTGTTGATGAAAACATAAATCTAATGCTCTAATGGTTTAATGACTCAAACGTATGCAATTGATATATTTTCTATTTCACTGTTATTTACAAAGCTGCCATAAAACAAAAAGTAAAACATTATCATATCTACTCAGTATCATGTTCATAAGTCCTTGGTATTTGGACAAAGAGTATCTTTTGGACAAAAGGTATCTGTTGAACGGTTGTAGAAACTGAAACTGCACTCTAAACATACTCTACCTTATTCTTTCAGACTTATAGTCTAAATTCTCACATCAAGCAAAAAAGCTTTCCTTTTAAATTGGTGTGGTATAACATTATGTTTCTGTATGCTGTTTAATTCAGTGAAATGTTTGTGAAATAATATAATATTAAACATCTAAAAATAATTTCCACTCGTATCACGTAGTAGTGCACATAGCAAAGTAAATAAAATTTCTGAATATTAAAAAAAAAATGTGTGTATACTACTACTACTTTCCCTTATCCGCACCCAATGGTGCATAGGGCACTGCATCGATACACCAAGTGCAGTGTATATTGATCATTTTGCTACACGAAGGTAGGATGATCAGTCTCACGCTTTAGAACCAGTCCAAGGTATCACACATGAAACATTAATATGAAAATCACATGTAAATAAATATTACATGTTGACCCCCTTTTTCTTCTTCTTCTTCATCAGCCAGTGTTCGTCCACTGCTGGACATAGGCCTCCCCCATATTGGTCCACTGCTTTCTGTCCTGGGCCTTGAGCTGCCATCTGGATCCTGCAGTACTTTTTATATCATCTGTCCATCTTCTTGGTGGTCTTCCTACAGGTCTCCTTGCAGCTCTAGGTCTCCAGTTCAGCAGGCGCTTCGTCCATCGGTCCTCATTCTGGCGTGCCACATGTCCAGCCCATGTCCACTTCAGCTGGGAGATAGCTTTTATGACGTCTATGACTCTAGTCCGTCTTCTTATCTCCTCGTTAGTGACATGGTCTCTTAAACTGATGCCGAGCATGCTTCGCTCCATTGCCCTTTGCGCTACACGGAATTTATTGGCCGATTGGATAGTCAGTGTCAATGTCTCAGCCCCATAAGTCAGCACTGGAAGAATGCACATATTAAATACCTGCCTTTTAAGGTTGTTAGGAATTGGACTCTTCATAATGTGGGATACATTCCCAAACGCTGCCCATCCCAGCCCAATTCGGCGGTTTATTTCAGCTGTTTGGTTGTCTCTTCCTAACTTAATCAGGTGGCCTAGATATACATACTCCTTTACATTTTCAATAACTGTGCCGTTAATGACTATAGGCGTATTGACATTACTCATAACTTTGGTTTTAATTTTGTTTATCTTTAAACCTATCCTCTCGGAGAGAGCAGCGAGGTCCGTAAGCATCCTCTCTACCTCTCGGATAGTCGATCCAATAATTATGATGTCGTCCGCATAGCGCAAATGGTTTAGTTTAGTTCCATCTATGTTGACCCCCTACGGGAATGCAACCCGCGACCTCATGCACGGAAGCCAAATGCGTTACCACTATGCTACGAGGCGGACCTACGTTTATTTCGATGTAATTTTTTGAAAATAACGCACCTAAATACATACAAAGTTAAAGTGATTATAAACTGTCGAACGGTAATCGAATTTCATTATAATTTGTAACCTTACGTCCTAGGAAAGCTTTTTTAACTCAGAATTACCGCCGTGTTTTGACGCGATGGATATTTGAAAATCTAATTTGAGTTCCACGGCGTAGAAATTTTATATGAAGGGTAAAAATCGAATTACCGCACCGCGCACCGGAGCGATGCCGATGGCGTTATTATGGTTGTATTTATTACTAAACGAATTATTATCAAACCAATTTAACAGTAATTATTAAAAAATCAATGTTTCAATAGTTGCGTCGAACTAGCTGCAAAAATATTTATCTTGAAATGATTAATTCAAAATATTATGGACGTTTTACGTTAGAAGGCAATTTTAAAAATCATGTTTTGGAAAACCACTAAAAAAGCTGTGGTTATTCATTCTTTACCTATTCTTAAGCATTCTTTTTCTATTGTTTTTCATAATGATTATTTGTTTTGAATATTTTTCACTTGTGACAAATACTCTCTCCGCGTTTCACGGGTGAGTATTATGGTGATCGTGCCAACTCTGATAGGGTTCATGTCAGTTCATGGACAGTTTCGTTGCTGTTCCGTACAGACATATTTGTCTCAGGCAGCTCTTAGCGTGTGCGCTCATATTGAAATTTAGATATTTTCGCGTCTTACCTATTTATTTTTACCATTAACGGAGAACTGAGCATGACAGGGTGACATCACATAGCACCGTAAAAATCACTCAATTTTTTTAAATAATCAGCAGGGGATGGATCCCGATTCCTTCACAATTGTGTCTATACCACAACACCATGATAGCTTTCAAACTTACTGATAAAAATACAGTAAATAATCTAAAGTTTTTTTGCGGAAATTTAGAAGCGCTTGCTATTAATAGGAAACTGAATAAACTGTTTAAGTTAAGCGATAAATTTATATTTCCCAGTAAAGTACAATAACGATGACTATAAAATATTCCAAATATTATGCGGCCCTATTGGAGATTCAGTATTTATACTCAGTTAAATATAGCACAAGATAAAAAGAAAATTGGAAAAACTTTGTGACACAATTTTGACAATATAGGCTGAGCGGCTGAGCCGTAGCGGTCGCTATGAACACAAAGCATATATTTTCGTCAAGATTTTTTGTGAGCATCTCCTATATTCAAAAAAATCATGAAATTTTATTTTTAAAATATTTCCGTTTTATAAACATGCCGTGGGTTGCGATATTTTAATCGAGGTTCGGTTTATGCTTTAAAATGTTATGTATCTAACTTTTTAAAATTAAGTGTACAAATTAAATTATAGATATTTAAGGACCTCTCAGGCGAATGTGTGGTAAAACTATGTATCATAGGTGCACTAATGTTGAAATTAGAGCAGAACGCAAGGCTCAGATAAGCATTATCGACAAAATTTAGAAAGGTCTTTTACGTTGGTTCGGTCATGAAGAGCGAATGGATGATGAAAAAACGGCTAAAAAATGATGCGACTGTGTCTGGATGTAGAAGTCGAAAAAGGCCGAGAAAGACATGGCATGATCAAGTGGAAAAAAAACTTAAAAGTAGGCATGTAAGAAGTCGGAATAGTTGACGTGCATGCATGAGAAGATGTATGAATGTGGACGAAGCAAGAAAAGTATGCCAGGGCAGAGTGGTATGGCGTTCTATCCTCTCTGCCTATCCCTTTAGATAAATGGCGTGATGGTTAGTTAGTTAAGGAGAAAGAATTAAAAGTTGAAAAGCGCTTTTAAATTCTTAGTTGGTAAATTATTATTTTTTAAATATTGAAATGAAATTCATAATTGCCGGCAAATGCGGTTAAATTCATATGAGTAAAACAGTTTTCTTTTTAGAATGAAGATTATGTTATAAAAATGTTAAACTTCTAAAAAATATAGTCCATTTTATTCAGCTTAACATTTCTCCTATTAGACGAACTGAAGAAATAACAACTCGTAACTGCAAATAATAACCTCCTTAATCTTTTCACTCTCAATAATTCCTACTGCTTGAACCGAGCTGAATAAAATTAAATTTAAAAGGAGAATGCTACCGAAACATTCCTGACCTTTAAATATTAATGATTTTAATTGAATTGTTTTAGGCTGAACTGTTTTGTTTACCGTAATTATGTATATGTATCAACAGAAAGACGCAAAACAAAAAGCAGTAATTTTTTACTAACGCACCGTTTACATAAACGTGTTTCGTTTCTTTGTATCTATTTAATCCGGAAAATGTTACGAAAGTAATACTCGTAGATACAATGTCGGGTCGCTAGTTGCACTGCGGGACACTTAGTGAAATAAAATTCTACTCCTCTTTGGAATATTGGTTGGGCGGCAGTATAATACAGTAAGAAACATTGTATTACGAGGGAGGAAACTGGGAGTGCGAGTTCTCTAATAAATCACAACCTCGAGTCCCCAAAGGTCAAGTAAAAAGCTCAACACACAATTCCTGTTCGTGCAGAAAAGCATTAAGCAATTGAATCTAGACAATCCAAGATCATAAAAACCCGATACCGCGTAAAAACGGGGTGGTTTTTTTTTTCATACCCTGTTTTTAGTGCGATGAATAAATGGTTGTAATTTCTTTTTACTACGTGAGTTGGTGACCTAAATGGAGTAATTGTCGTTTAAGCGCTTGTTTAGGGGAAGGCCCTTACACGCGACACTGATAAAATAACTATATATGTACGATTTACGATTTGTACGCGCCGGTAAATATAATTAGAATAATTCACGTGTTTTATGGCTGGATCGCGAGCGGCAACTTGTTGATGTTTTCATTTCGTTGCTAAAAAAAGAAACTCGATTAGAATTAAAACGGCTTGAATAACCTTAACATGATACTGTTCATTATTACCTGCTTTATTTTACTGGAAACCTAAACATATTCACTTTGATTAATTGACTAACTTCAGCAGAGAAAAAAAACCTTTAATAGTTGTTTATCTCTGGATTTTTTTTATGTAAATGTTTAAGGATAAAACGGAAAGGGGTTAATTCCAATTTATTTTATTTTTAGCAGAGACAAAAAACCTTAAATAGTTGTTTATCTCTGGATTTTTTAATGTAAAATGTTGAAAGATAAAGCGGGGAAGGGGTTAATTCCACTTTTCTTATTCTTTTTTTTGGCAGAGACAAAAAACCTTTAATAGTTGTTTATAATTGAATAATGGTGAATTGGAAATAAGATTTTCTCTCGTTCTTAGGTTAAAATTAAACATTCTTTATAGTATATAGATTTGAGTGGTCGTTGAACAGTACACAGTACACAATGTATACATGTCATCGGTTTATTGAAATTATTAGTATAACACGTTCGCACAGTGTCAATAATATTACAGACATTTCACTATAACTTTCTGCGTCATAGTCGTTACTAGATCACAATAGTGTCTTGGTTACCTAACTTATTTTCCTGGCCTTAATCAGAGTGATTACTTTTATACAACTCCGTTAACGACAGGGGAAAATGGACCCAAAGGAAACGAGGTGATAAAGATTGTCTTGTTCTGTAGCAATAAACACCGTATTCGTCTAGGAAGACCCTTTCTATTGCTCTTATCAAATATTGATTTCACATTTTATTGCTTGGATAAATGTCAAAAATTATTTTCTCTTATGTTCAATTTACAATAAATATCTTTTTTTCTGCAAATATCTCTTTTGATACTCGAATAAAATTTCAAGCCTTTCCACAAAGTTCATCGAGACTTCTTCTGTGAGGCATAAATTTTACTTCAAACTACGCTTCGTTGTCATTGTAAGTACATTTTCAGGTAGTGTAAATTTTAATGCATATTGTTTACATTTAATTCTTTGATAAATTTATTAACATTGCTAAAAATATTATTTTTGAACAAATTAATATCCTTTATTGGTGTTAAAATGATTTTTTTCGTATGTGCTCCTCAAGTATCTAAACTTCTATTGCTGTATTAGATTATTACATATTTTAGTTGATACCAACTTCTTAATGAAAACGACATAAAATAATCTCTCAGGCTGCAATTATTAGAATCTCGTTAATGAGAAAGCATATTTTAAATCTAAATATTTTCTGATATTATTGAAATCCCAACAGAGACAGAGAAACTTTGGAAACGAATGTGGATTATCTAGGCGTTTTACAGGGCTTATGACCTGTAATTGGCTGGGTTAAGTGGCTACTTGATATATTACAATTCATGATAATTCATACTAATAGATGTTCCGAAATTTGTCATGTATGGTTTTATCAGCTGATGGGCGGAATAGGGAATGTTGTAATACATCAAGTGGCCACTTAACCCAGGCCAATGACAGGTCATAAGCCCTGTAAACGCCTAGATAATCCACATTCGTTTCCAGAGTTTCTCTGTCTCTGTTGGGATTTCCATAATATCTGATATTAGCCCAGCTTGGGTATAATCCAGTAATTTGTTTACAAGCATTTGTACACATTCTAAATATTTTCGTTTCTTTTAGTAGATACTTAACACCAAAACAGAAAAAAAAACACATTTCCGTTAGGAAAATTTCCAGGGGTAACAAAACCTTTTTTTGCAATGTTAAAAAATTTAAAAACACCGAGCCATGTTAGTTTAGCGGAGTAGAACGGAGCAAATAAACGTTCCAGATAGGAAACACAACTGTCCAACTACGAGTATGTTTGTTTTATACCTTTATTTTACCATGACGTCAACAGTATACTGATAATTATTTAACAAATTTGGTTTTTTATTCCAGTTTTTTATTTCACCATTAAAATGTATTTAATGTATTTTAATATTTGAAAGAAAATTAGGAACATACCCTGAAAAAAATTCACTTGATATTGATGTGTTATTAGAATGAGGAAATCCACTGCTACCCGGGATTGAATTTTAAAAATGCTTTCGTGTAGACGCGAATATTTAAAAATTTTGAAGTGGGATGAAATATCCCAAAAACGCACGCAAAAATTAATAAAAAATGTTGAAAATAGCATTCATTTCAAAATCTTAAACAATGACTTCACTCCTTGTATCTAAGTGTAGTGTTTCCGGTTTCCGTTTTTAAACCCCCGTAGCCGCGTTCCATGGCATTTTAATATGGAATACAAGCTTCTATTGCAAAAAAGATGGCCGCCATTCAGTCTACCTAGAACAGCTGTTAACAGTATATGACAGTTGAGTCGACGGTATATTTTCCCGCGTCAGTTTGCATAGATTTTTGACAGTTTTGTTACTGGCTGGAGAAATACCATGGCCTTAAACAACCCGTTTTATGACGTCACTCCTGCAAAAATGACGCAGTTAGTACATAGTTGGTATTTAGCGCGGTATTTGAAATGTGCAACTTTAAAAAATCGTATCTTCATCAATAACTTATAAAAAAATATTAAATATATATTTTTTGTTTAGTTAAATAGTAAGTTTATAGAATAAAATTACTTTTAGAAAACAGTGGATTCCCTCATAACAAAAAAAAAATATGTTCAAATCTGAACATTGACTCTATCTACCTACCATTTTTGTACTACGATTAGTGAGTGACATTTATCAATTAATTGCCCATGTAAGTTATTGTAATTTGTTATATTCATAAATTTTGTCGAGAAACAAATAAGAGCAGAAAAAACATTAATATGTAAAAAGCTTTACTCGGCACTGGTTTCCCCAGTAAGGAATGCATTAAAAAGAATAATGTACTAAAAATGTAATGCACTTAAATAAAATAAAAATGAATAAATACTTTAAGAGGGTTAAGATAACATGAAATAACAGGAAACACTTCTAAAATTTAAATATGATGTTAGGTTTGCACATTTTGACGCAGGAATTCAACGCTTGCGTTATTACGATGACAAAGTCATTAATATTCATATTACTTAATTAGGAAATTTCTCAGATCTCCAAAGTCGATCGAATGTACAGGTATCTTTTTTCTTCATAAAATTTGTTCTAAATCTTGCAATTTTTATTCATCAAATATCACGTACGTTCATATTTTTTCATATTATGTAAGCAAATAAAAGTTTGCTGTTCAATGTTTGTTAAATTTTAAGTACAACGACAGCAAAATATGTTACTATTTTATCAAAAACTTTTATACTAAAAATAGGACTTGCTTAATTTGGAGGAAACAAAGTGGATTTCCAATTTCATTTGATGGTTTTGAAAGCACCGGGTCACAGCTGCCTTTTCAGACATTATTTAAACAAGAAGATTAATTGATTTTCACATGGGTTTTTGTCAAGTAATTTGCGTCTAACCCTAACCTAAGAATAGAAAATAAATTTCACAGAATCTCCATAATGTACATTGTTGGTAAATTTCCAAATTCCAACACATCAGTTAAAATATATCAAAGTTTGATGACTAAAATTAGCGAATCTTTTTTTCCTTTCACGGAAGAAAAGCGCTTGCCGTTTTAGGTGTATACACCATTTTATAATCATAAATATGTAAGCAAATAAATTTTTGAACTTTGTACTGTGGTAATGATAATTTTGGGTTTCAATTTTGAATTAAATTAAATAAAAAACCAATTTTTTATATGATTCACTTCATTTAACAACTGCTTCCTTGTTTCGACAATGAGAAGTCATCCTCAGAGCTAACAAAAAAACAAAACACAGTAAGTCATAGAATATTATATAGCACATTAGTTGCACCCCCCCTCAACCCTCTAAATCTATCCATACCCCCACCCACTACCCAATACATAGCCCCACCCATAATTAGGTGTAACTTACTATAACTGTGTTTTACTTTTAGTTTTTTGTTAGCTCTGATGATGACAAGGCATTGTGGAATCTAGTAAGCAGTTGTTAAATAAACTGAATTATATTACAAAGTTGTTTTATTTTACTCGTTATTTAAATTGACAATGATTTACCAAGTGAGTGGTTTAATATAAATAATTGTTTTGAATTACCCTAGTCTACGCTTTCCAATGACTTTTTTACAGATTTACTTGGGAAAGATGAAAAAGTAATTACCAACGCTGAAAAAAACATGACGCATACATACCGCTAAAGCAGTTATACCACACTGTTGAATAAGGTAAAAATGTATGAAGTTTCGCAATTTTCAAAACAATCCGTATGAAAGCACGCTTGCTTTCTTGTAGCTTAGAGTTTATATTAGTTATTAAGTTTGGTGCCTAATATCGATACACTTCCTTTTAACCCACAATAATATGAACATATTATGAACAACCGTAAAGTTTTTAAATATTAATTTAAATATTTTAAATCAGTTAAATTAAATCAAATTAAATATTATTTTAAATCAGGTTTAAGGCAAGGGAAGTGTGCCAGGACAGAGTGGTGTGGCGTTCTATCCTCTCTGCCTACCACTTTAAAGAAATGGCGTGATGGTTAGTTAGTTAGTTAGGTTTATTTTGGTAAATAATAAAGGTATGTATTCTTTCATTAATTCGTTCCCTTATCCGCACCTAATAGGTGTAGGTACCTACTGCATAGATGATAGTTACAACAGTGCAGTGTATTTCGATCATTTTACTACACGAAGGTAAGATGATCAGCATTACGCTTCAGTGCCAGTTCAAGGTTTCATGCTTACATGAAATAATAACGTCACAAACTAAACATTGAATAAATATTTCATGTTGACTCCCACGGAAATTGAACTTGCGAACTCATCCACGGTAGTCAAACGCACTTTCCACCAAGCATCATCATCGCCAAGCAATCAGCCACCAGTTCCCGCCCATCCTACTTATTCTGGTCCATGTCCCGCAGCTCTAACGCAAACTGCCTACGGATTGTCAACAGTGACAATGCCCTGCTGCCTTGTAAGCATGGTTAAGGCTCTCGGGAGGCATAGGTACGTGGTATATGACCTAGCCAGCCGAAACGCCTTCGCCATGTGACAGTAGACACCAAGAGTTACTGCGTCCGTTGCCTCGCTTCTTGAAAAAAACCTTGGGGTGTTTGTGATGTTGTTTAAATGGATGGGTAATTTATAAATAAATGTGTTGAAAATGAATGCTTTATAATCGGCCATTAAATAACATATACTACGTATTCCTCTCGAGAGCCTTAACCATGCTTGCCTATTTTACAAGGCATCAGGTTCTCAGCGTCCTGGTCGTCCACTGTATTCTTGTTATTATATTTTGAGTGGGTATTTATCAATCAGGCACTTAACTAAGACAATGAAATATAATAAGCCCTGTAAACGCTTATATGTCCATATTCACTTCCAAATTTCTCATCTCTATAAGATGTCAATGAGGCTTATTTTAAGTTTGAGTTTTGTAAGCTTGTTTTGTTAGTTTTTTTGCATTTAATAGTTTTTAATGAAATGCGATCGGTGACGTGACTTATCGCATGTGAAATCTGAACCTTAAGTTATCATATTATATCGCTTATTGATCAATCAATTTAGAAACGGATTGCACCGATGTTTTTGTGATTTCTTGCTATGTTGATTATTCTGTATTTAGAGAGGATATTGTGCAGTTAAATAAGTAAAATAAATTCCTGCATTTAAGGTTGATTTTCACAAAAACCGCGTTAATAGGAGACGTACTTTACACACGGGTTCTTAGATATGAAAATAGAAAACCGGACTGAACTTCAAACACCCACCACCCACCCCGCAAATAGTTCGAAGACTTTAAAACAGAGCGCTAATATTTTGTGTAGCTCTTTTGGCGGAAGTTGATAAAACCAACATGAAAAATGCAATGTAAATGTAGTGTTTAACTTTAATTAACAGTATTTCTCCATGCAACATTTGAAAAATCATTACAGAAATAAGGAACAATCGAAATGCGTGCATGAGAAGATATGTGAATGTGGAGGAAGCGAGAGAAGTATTCCAGGACAGAGTGGGGTGGCGTTCTATCCTCTCTGCCTACCCCTTCGAGGAAATGACGTCAAGGCTCATCAAGGCATGAATAGAAAACTCTGATATTTACAGTGCCTCTATTCTCGTTGGGTATTTATTTATACTTTAATGTTATGCACACAGTGCTATGTTTGGTACAATGAACTAAGAATTTTCAATTTTAGGTAATATATACAACATAACACCAATTACGTGGACAACACAATGTACAAGGCAAATTTCTGAAGACGTGAAGTGAGCAAACAATAGTATACTAATTGTTATGTTATGTCATGTATATGTTGTGTGTAGAGTGTGGTGTATGTGTTGGGAAATCTGAATATTTAAACGCAGGAGACGATAAGTAATGAGAAAGAGGATACCGCCGTCCTGGCAAATCGTCGATGACTATCCTACGGATGTATTCGGCGGAGCTAATGTATGCGGGCCTGACGTGGGAGGAGGTTATCACTCAGCATTTATCAAGTTTTCAAATAATTTTCTGATTTTCTCTCGAAAATTTTAATGTTTGAATGGAATTTTGCTTGCAATACGTTTTTTTATCTATTCATTGTAATTAGTCGTGGACCTGACTCGGGAGGATGCACGAGAACTGTATTTAATTTTTTTATTACAATTTGTAATTTACATTTTTTTTAGATCTATGAAATACCTCACTGGGCAATGCCCGTGCTGAGGTATTCATTTACAATACTTTTTTTTTTTCCTTGTGGGGTAGCTATAAAATTTATATAGTACTAAACATCTATTTTGGTGGGGTGACCATCTCAAGACACTTAGACATAAGGTTACCTACAACCTACATAATATCGAAATTAGGACATACATAGCTAAAATATTTTAAATAATAATATGCCTTTATTTCAAACTAATAAATAAGCAAGCATTTATTGAAAGTCTTGGCAATAAAAATACTTTCTTAGTTTACCAATCCTAAAATAGTTCGTATGAATATATTGTATAGTTAAAACTGGGCCGCAATCCTAAATCGCTATTGCCAGATCTATAGATTTTGAGCAAATCGTATTTTTCATAAATATGTGAGTCGGAATATTTCAGATAGTGTTATTTATCGGTTACTGTAAGATAATTTTCATATTATTTGTATAAGTGTATTTAAAAATGTATGTGATAGAAACGATCCATTACGGTTTTTAATTATATTATATTTTATTTTATTTATTTTATTTTTATTGTTTTAACGCCCATAGGGCTTTTACATAAACATTTTTAAATGTAACACAGTAGGTAACCAAATAAGAAACAAAAACGAAAAAGAAAATACATATGGACATTCAATTTAGCAAGAAAACGCTAAGAAAAAAATTGATATTAACTGGAGCAAGTTACAAATAGTTCATTAAAAAATACAAGATAATAATAATACAATATAAAATAAAATGGAGCAAGTTGCCAATAGCACACTCACTCTTCATTACCGCCAGAGACAGAGATGGCACCCAGACACTGCTCCCTAAAATGAACTAGATTAGTGTTGAAAACATCAATATTATTAGCATACTTGTTTGCCAGTGCTTTCATTCGTCGTATAGATGAATTTGCACTGTAATTTGTCGATGATTGGCTGCAGTAAAATAGTGCATTACTACCGCAACTCGACCAGGCACTCGTATACTAATTAAATTTGTTAGTTGACAACAATCAAACATATAATACTTTGAACAGAAAGAGCCAATCATTCAATATTCTTCTTTTCTCTAATGTTTTGTTATTTATATTATATTATGTTGGAACATGTCGTCCAAAGTCCAAAAAATAATTCCAATACCTGAATTTTACTTCATCAGCTAACAGTATCGCTACACGAAGAGATAATTCTTAGGGAAGCGTTTGCTGACACTGCAGTTTTACACGGGTGGGGCGGGGCGGGCAGTGCCCTTTCTTAATTTTTGTCGATAAATGCTTATCTTAGCATTGCACTCTGCTCTTATTTCGACATTTGTACGCCTATTACACATAGTCTTACCACACATTCGCCTGAGAGATCGCATTTCAACAGCATTTAGTCTACTTTAATCCTTCTTTTCCTAACACCACGCTTCACTACCATACATAAGGGTTGGTACCAGAACTAATAATAATACAATATTGTATATGTATGTAGGAATCATTGAAGTAAGTAGAAATAAGTAAAATAGATATAAGTATAATAAAAAAAATAAACGAAAAGAAAATAGGAAGTAAAGATAATATAGCAAAAAAAGCAATATAAAAAAACTGCACCATCGCTGCACTTGTCACTCATCGTCGGCGTCATTTAACATCCTATAATGCAAATAAACATGTAATATAACAGTATTCCGCAAAGTGTGTGCCGCGGCACACTGGTGTACCGTGGTGATTAAAAGCCGGCTACACACTTCTACTACACTGTGCAGATAAATCGAACGTTCCTCCACACGTCTCCCCACGCCTCCGATATCGACGTCGATCGTCAGTTGGTCAGTTCTACCGCAGAAGCTCACGCAAGAAACATGTCATCCACGATGGAAGATAATAACGCACTTGCGATATAAGGCTGGGTTATGTGTTTAAAGAAAAAAAGGCGCGGAGAGTGTGGTGTTAAGACTGGCTCATGAAAAGGAAGCTATTTTCTTCATACCAACTGAGTTATTTAATGAGTTGAAATTCGCTCCGAAAGATTGGCATAATTATTTGAGGATGAATGAGGAGACATACTCAAATCTGCTGGCTTCAGTTACTCCACTAAAACAAAAACATGATACTGTAATGAGAGAAGCAATAAGTCCTAATGCAAGATCTGAGCGATCGCCATCCACACGCGACGATAAAACTGCGCAAGCGCAATCGACAACGATTTATCTAATAGAAATTGCAACTGCCACCGATGAACGATAATCTTAACGATTTATTATACACACGATCGATAAATCTGCGCTAATCGATTTGCACAGATTAATCGCTACGATGCCGTGAAAAAAAAGTTTTATGAAGATAACACACCTACAAATAACTGAGAGCTATGTACGATGGCTTTCTCGCGGAATGGGTTGTAAAATTTGCATATCTGACCGATATATTCACTCATTTTAAACGAGCTGAACAAAAAAATGCGAGGAAGGAATTCTAATATTTAACGTCGTCGGACAAGATAGCAAGCTTTTGCGCTAAGTTGGTGTTATGGATCAGCCACGCTACCAGTAGCAGTAATGAAATGTTCCCAAATACCATGGTTGCCGATTTAGAAAAAAAATTGCAGCCTTTGATAGTGAAACGCTTGGAGCTATTAGCAGAAAAAAAAACATTTTTATTTCCCTAAGTGTGACCTGCAACCTATGGACTGGGTACGAAATCCATTCTCAGAAAGCATTTTCCTTGGACACTTACCGATAAACGAGCAAAATCAATTAATGGAGCTATAAATTTTTCACCGCTGGTGTACCTCTAAAATTTCTTGATTTGGCAGGCGTACCTTGAACAGACAAAGTTTGCGGAACACTGTTATATAACATCACCAGCGTTTCCACTCGCTTAACAATGGTAATAAGCGACTCCTACTCCTGTACCTCCAAGCCCCTAAATGGTGACCCCGATGTGACCTTGATAAAATATCTAATGATATTATCGCGCTCAAACGTGTATTAAGCGTTAAATCAAACTTAATGGATTCCTCGTAATGTTTGTTTGATTGATTACTTTATCCACGTTAGAAACTTGATACTTATCACGCAGTTTACAAACGTTAAATATATTAAGGACTTGTTAACAATATTCTGGTCGATTCTTTAAGGATTTCTTGGGTTAGAACCATATACTTATATTATATGGCATTTATATGTTTAACCTTTTTACGTAATACATTTAAAACTGCTATAAATATAATAAAAAATAACCCAAATAGATGGATAAAATTTAATTTTAATAGATTATTGTTTTTGCGTAGCTCAACATTTTATGTTTAAATTTGCGAATATTACCGAGATCTCTTTGTAGCATTGACTGAATTCGTATAATATTACAGAAATTTTGCAATGACGTTGAATAGTGAGTGATTGAGCTTGTTAAGACAAACTTATAAGTATCGTTGTGTTGTAGGCAAATGACTGACATGGCTTAGTCTTGCTACAATATTATGTCGAGTATCCTTCGAATATTCTTCTGTCATTCAGAGTTTTAAGTAGCACACATTGAACCTTATCAACAACAAGTTAATATCTATATAACACCAAGTCCTCCTAAATTGGCACTCCACGTGCATGGGTTTAAAAATCAACATTGGCAAAACCCATGTCATGTGTAACAGCTCGTGGTAAGATGCCCAGATCCCCATGGCTTTGTCGGGACACGTCGTCATCGAAAGGGTCGAGAGCTTCAGATACCTGGGAGCGTACATGACACCAAAGTCAAGTCCACGTCCCGCAGCTCTGACGTAAACTCTAATTCTCCTACTTATTATAATCATTACGAACATTGTTTAACACACCATCTACGACGTAGAAAAACCTAAAATTTTGTTATTATCATTGATTGTTTAACACACCATCTACATATCTACTTTTTTTAACTTTCGATTATTTTTACACGTTACCACAATTTCAGAAGATGATTATAATTCCCAAGGGCTCTCTTAATCAAGTTTTACAATCGCACTTTAGCAAAAACTCGTATTATATTAATTACTTTGAAAGAATATAATTCTTTTAATGACGACCCAAGTTCTCGCCGTCTTGGTGGGTCTGTTTAATCATAATGAAAGTCCGCGTATAATGTGACCCGGTTGTGATGTTAAATAATACGAGGCTTATATAACAAGTTAACGGAGTCTAGAACTTAACTAAAACTGTACAACTTTTAGGTCAATTCAACATGTAAATACCCAAAACTTACTCAGAAAGTGAACATATTAAACTAACTAACTAACTAACCATTACGCCATTTCTCCGTAGGGATAGGCTGAGAAGATAAAACGCTATACCACTCTGTCCTGACATACTTCCTTCGCTTCCTCTACATTCATACATCTTCTCATGCACAAACGCCGATTATTTCGACTTTTCACATGTCCAATTTCAAGTACTTGTCGTACTTGGTCATGCCATGTCTTTCTCGGCCTTATTCGGCTTCTACATTTTTATTTTTTTTAAAAGAACATTTTTTGTTAACATAGATATACATTAAAAACACATATATGTACAATAAAAAAAAATATAAACAAAAATCCCACCAAGGCATAGCCTGTTTGTGGGTATACTGTGGAAGTCATACAGTGTGCACGTGGCAAAAGAGAAAGATAAAGTCATGTAGAAATGGAAAAATAATGGATAATGTAAACAAGATAGTTAAAAAAAGAATTAACACAAGATATTGGTATCTTTATACCAGGCACACTTCAATTAAACTTCTTTTAGACGTTATTTCATCATTCATTCCATCCACATGACCAAACCATCGTAAAAGCCCTTTCTTAATTTTGTCGATAATGCTTATATCAGCCTTGCACTCTGCTCTAATATCGACATTTGTACACCTATTATACATAGTCATACCACACATTCGCCTGAGAGATCGCATTTCAACAGCATTCAGTCTACTTTCATCCTTTTTTTTCCAACACCAGGGTGGCACCAGAACTCCGTTGTGTACTGCCAATTTTGCTTCTTTAGATAAGTTCTTATTTGCCACTATCGATTTAAAGGCACCATTAACTCTGTAACCCTTCTCTCAATGTCCTTATCCACATTTCCGTCTCTTGTAAACATATTTCCCTTTAATCTTTAATCTGTTTTCATTTACTATAATCTTACATACAGTCATATTCACATTTCTTTCAAAAACTATCACATTCGACTTTTCCACATTCATTAACAAATCACTCTCCTTGCACACATCGTAAACCTTTGTGAGCAAAGAGCAGCTCCTCTTCGCTATCAGCAAGAAGCATCAGCATACAAATGGCAGCTGAAAATTAAATCACTCATTTTTATGAACATATATTACATGTACAAAAAAGAGAGCCCCTTCGGCGCGGCGTGGTGGGTAATATGCGCCAAACTCACACTATTTAGGTTCCGGGATCGATTCTCGGTAAAGGTCAAAAATATATCAAAAAGTGTTTAGAGATGTTCACTAGGGCCTACTGGCCTATTAATGTGGTTAATTTAGCTTATCTTTCTCAGCCCACTCTTGGGCTCTGCAATTTAAAAAAAATTGTATCGTCATATTCTTAATCCATTTCAATTATTTAAAAAAATTAAATAAAAACTATTGATTCACTTTCACTTAGGTTTGGCGAAATGAATGTATAAAACTGGTGAATTAAATATAACTGGCAAAATAAGTAAAAGTGGACGTCCTTCAATTATTTTAACATAACATTTTAGTTGTTTTATTCAATCATAAAATTCTACCAAGTTATGTCAACAAAAAATATAAACCAATTTACTACTATTTTGACACTATTTAGTCGAGAAAATCATATTAAGAAAAAACGTACAAACGGATGTCTATTACTACTACCCACTACCTACGGTGTGACGTCATCCTGACGTCCCCAAATCCTACTCAAGGACAAACTTCTCAAACACAATGGTAAATACTACGTAAAAAAATAATTTAACGTGAGTTTATTATTCCCGTCGGATCTGCTATATTTACGTAATGGAAAAACTAAAATATATTCTCAATTATGCAAATTATTCGATTTTCGTTTATCGGAAGTTAAACTTTTGTGTTCTTACAGAACAGAAAGTTTGGGATCATAAAATAATAGAGATCCGGCATTTAGTTAGCGCTTCCTTTTTTGCGAAAAAGTTTTTTTTTACGTTTTTATCATAACACTGTTTAGTCTGGTGGATCGAAGACTAGAAATTCCTAAATCTTTAGATCAAAACCCATGAATCTGCCTGAAATTAGTTTCCATTATTTGAAACTGTAACTACAAATAGTTTTACATATGTTTTATGAAAAAATATTGTTCATATAAGTGCTGGGTTTTATTTTTTATTTCTTTTAGTGTATGTTAATACACAACATTTAATAAAACATTTTTATAACCTTCATTAATTTAATAGATTTACAACGTGTTACATGAGCTACAACCTCATAATTATTGAAAAGAATTTTCAACATTGTATACTTCCGATGTGCGTTAATTTTTTTGTTGTACCTGTAAATACATGGTTACATCAACATCATCCTCATACCACATCCGCTCCCTATGTAGCCATATGGATTCCCACAAGCTTCATTAAACATATGTGACATCCTGGCATCCACATAATCAACTGCCAAAGCCATCGGTTCCCACGCATCCTCCCAGGTCAGCACCACGTCCCAGTTCTTTCTGAAATCTGCCGTTTTCTGTCATGTACGCTCCCGGGCATTTGAGGCGCTCAGTAAGCGATAGCTTTTCGCTTGCTCAGATTTTTGTACTGTTGAAAAAATGAAATTTGGATGAGACAATACGCGTAGCAGTACGAAAGGACACATTTCTGGCTTGGAAATTGAAGTAAGCTTGATAGATAGTTAATATTTATTACTAATGAACCTTTTTACTGGCAGGTTTTTTAAAATTATTTTTGGGAATACCTATGTCTATGTGCTTACATAAAATATATACCTTCTCGTTTACAATCGCTCACCTATTTTTAAAATTTCTGCACGCTCCTGTCATCTTGACAAGAGGTGTTACACATGACATGGGTCTTGCTGGTATTGACTTTTAAACCCATGCACGTGGAGTGCCGATTTAGCCTATCAACAATAACTTAAAGACCCCCGACTGAGTCGTCAATAAAAACGGCGACATCAGCGTACTCCAGGTCGCAGAGTTTTTGGGAGGGGGAGATGACTATTCCTCGTTCTGGCGGAATTGACATCCTCAGGATAAAATCCATACAGGATAAATTCCAGTTTATACTCGGTCAAGACAAAATGCCGACTCTTTAATTCCTGCATTGTGCCGGTGCTTCTTTATGGGTGCGAATCCTGGCACCTCACAAAAGCTCAGAATGCTTGGTTGTTGAGTTTTGAGAATAAGTGTCTGTGAAGGATTCTAGGCATTAGGTGTTTTGACTTCATAACCAACGCTGAAGTAATGGAACGGACGCAGAAACCCTCCAGTAACTGGAGTCGTGAAGATGCGGCGTTCGACCTGGCTTGGGCATGTACTCCGGATGCCTCGGGAGAGCCTGAACCCGAGCTGCCTCTTCTTTACGCCTGCTGGATCTCGCCGTCCTGGCAGACCGTCGAAGACCATCCTACGGATGTATTCGGCGGAGCTGATGGATGCGGGCCTGACGTGGGAGGAGGTGAGAGAGCTGGCTGGTGACAGGGTCTCCTGGAGGGATCTAGTGATGTGCACATGCTCCACATAAGAGCGAACGTGGCGAAAGAAGAAGAAGAAGAAGAAATAAATAAAGAACTAAAAAACATCTTGGGAACATATCTAAAGTAAACATTCTTCATTCTTGTATGTTCCTGTGAGCGTACATATTGCACCAAGACATACCTACTGCACAAGTCCAAATTTGTCGGAAATGAACTGAAAATACCACGTTATAGCTCCAAAAAATCGCCTTGTTTCTCATTCCTGAGTAGAGATATTACATTTAAAAAAATCCAGTTTTATTATAACAGTAGGTACTGAAACCATTATCACATTTTGGAATTTCCTATATAATATGACTTTTGAGCTAAGTATTCATGATGCAATATACATATCATAATTTGCGTACTTATAGCTACATACTGTGAAGGTAGGAATTCTGTATTCCGGCTTGGCTCTTCTGTCTCTGTTTTCTGTGTCATTATTTTCTGGGGTAGTTGGTACCTTTCATGTGGGATAATGGACCACCTACCCACTTCCTCCCCCAAACGTTTGTAGCGTAATATCCGCGTTGAAAATATTTCCATGCAATCAAAAACGAATAAAATGACGTGGTAATTATGTTTTTCACCTTGTGGTATAGTGGTACCACGTTTGGGTACCGTGAAAGTAGTCGCGGGCTTAAATGCCAACGGGGGCTTAATCTTACCTTAATAATCTTACCTTCTTGTAATGAACTTGGTGTACTAATGCAATGCCCTTTATACCCTTGGTTCGCAGATAAAGAAAAGTGGTAGTAGATTTTTTTGTTTGACGATTTTTATTATTATGTATTTATGCAATTTGAGCCATTTGAATGGTTAGTTTAAGTTAGGTCAGGTAAGGTTAGGTTAGGTTAGGGTAGATTAGGTTAAGTTAGGTTAGAGTCGCGGACTCTCTGAATTAAAATTTATTCCGTACTTTTGACTAAATTGGTATTTAATGTAGAAAAAAGATGATTATATTATTATTTTGGAAGATACTGCTACATAACACTCCCTTGTACATTATTTACTGTAATTAAATGTTAAGTTTATTAATTCATAAATGTATTGTTGTTTCAAAAATAATAAAACAATGTTCGCCCCAGAAACAGAGTAGATATACTCGTAGAACATAACATAAATATAAAACGCGATGCTTTTACACCACGTCAAACCTTGATAAAGATATTCAATATTCATCTGCGAAAAAAATAGATTGTTGAAAGGCAGGTTGACGTTAACGCCAAACAACAATATTCATATTGTTAAGGATATAGGTTTTTATAACACTTTAAATCGATGAATTTTAGACATTCAACATAAATATGCTTGAGTGTATTTACACAATTATTTTTAGAACTAATTGATCGATAAAAATTCTTAAACGGAAAAATCTTAAATATTTTTTATTCTAAATTCTATTAAAGATTAAAATAGTATTATATAGATGATAACAGATTACGCGGGTTTGCTACTCACAAAAATAATTTTATTCGAGTACAAAAAACGTTTAAGGATGCAATATATTATGCGTTATATAAATACGCATTTTTACATATCCAACTGTCTTAAACAAACTTTTATTAACCTCCCCAGGAGCCAGGTTTTTTCAGACGTCGAAGTGCTAGACACCCCTTGTACATAATAAATATTTGCTGTCAGTCCCGGACACACTTTACCTTGCAACTTCAAAATTGGAAGAGATTTAGGTGTGATACTAATTTTACGTGTATGAACGTGAATGTGTAACAAAACTCGTAGTACAACCCAAAAACTAGTGAATCTTCAACGTATTTGGAGACGATTGTTTAATATGACTTTTTAATTTGAACTTGACTCACAAAAGTTTTCATAAGTATGGGAGATTAAGTAAAATTGCTCAAATTCTTATTGAAACGCGTTTTTTTATTATTTTTTCTTTAAAGATAGTTTTAATTTGACTAAATACATGATATTTGATAACAATTTGCAAAAAAAAAAACAACTTCGTACTCAATTTTCTCGAAAACTAAGGGTCAAATAAAAAAAAAAAATTCTACAAAATCGACTCCAAATATTATGTAGATTCACTGGTTTCCTGCTTGTAAATCGAGTTTTGTTACACCCTGTTTAAAGGATACGATGACATAAATTAGATTGTCCTATCTCTTGTACAAAAAAATGTACATGGGCTCCAATTCAACTCAACTATCAAGATACAACATGAACCTGAATATTGAGTACCTACACAAATATGTACTGTCGCCCTTTATTTCTATGCAATTTTCCTTATGCGGGGCCTCAGGGGTGGGCTTTATTATGTACAAATTTTTGTACCAGGGAGGAGGTTAAATATGTTATTTTTTGCTTACGGCTTTTTTTACCGTGATGTACTGGACTGCACACCTTCAATTGCTTTTACAACCCCTTTGTTGCCCAACCACTCTCACCTGCCCCGCTGAACAGCTGCCAGGCGCCCGGATCAATTAATAATGATAGTATTATTAACTTACTAGAGGGATCTCGTTGCTCTATAAATTGCAATCGTATTTCCGAAGCTCTTTGACTATTAAGTCAGTATTACACACGTGAATATTCATTCATTCATATTTTTTAAGAAATAAAAATTGGGTTGTTTGAAAAACTTCATGAGGATTTTTTTCCCCTTCCCTCCGGAGTTTCGTGGTCTGATCGTGAAACACGGTGTATAATGCAAAAAATTAAAATTTATACTTTAAGACATTTAAAAAAAGACGAAGACTTAGTTGTCTGCGCGTGGGCATATATTTTTTAATTATTTAAAATAAAAAATCTGATCATGAAAATTAAAACCATATTTTCATTAGTAAGGCAGCCATTTTTTATCGCCATTTTTTTTGTTTCATTACGTTTCAATTTAAACTACGTATAAACACCGTGTTTTTCGATATATTCAGCGATGTAGAATATTTATTTATCATAAAGCAAACGGAACAAGTAGGTCGGTACATTATGCAATTTTTTATATATTTTATTTCTCCCACAAAGGACTTAGAGTAACTACATAAGAATTGAAAGCGATATCATTGAGTTTTGTGAATTCTGTCAGAATTTCAATT
>JAGVSP010003190.1:0-55818 GCA_022494985.1 Micrasema minimum | reverse complement strand
GAAAAAATTTTTGCGGGCCCAAAATGGTTTTTTGGGCCTTTTGAAAATCACAAATTAAAAAGGGCCTTTTAAACGATTTTTTTGGGGTCATGTGGACCCGAAGAGTGATGAAAGAACCCCCTAAAAGAATTAAATCAAAGTGTTGGAAATGTAAAAACCGCGGGGGCCCCGAGAAAGACATGGTTTGGACCTCTAATTTAAAAGTGGTAGTAAAAGTGAAAAATCGGGTATGAATTGGCGTGATGGTTAGTTAGTTAGTTAGTTACCACAATTTTCACAAAAAATATATAGAATCAAACCATCCCAGTTTAGCGCAAGTATTAAAGTCTTCAGCCTTCTGTGCCAGGAGCATAAACCTTATAAAATATAGTCCATTGCTTCATGGCTATTACGGTAAACATTCCCTTCCAAATATTCCCCCTTTCCTGTTATAGGATTGAAAAAATATAAAAATATATCACGTCAATACGCTTTACTGGTGACAGATAATGACTACGGCATTATTTATTTAACTGTATATAGAAAAGTCTGAGAATTCCTGATAAATTCCACACGCGTAACTTTCTGTGATTCAATAAATACCGTACGAAATAATATTTGGTGTAACCGATCCCCGATTTTATCTTTGATTCTGCTGATTTTATTGTAATTAATATTGTACAGCAGAACGGCATTCATTACAAAGAGATCGTTAAAAACCGATGAAAGATTATGAACAGGGGCTTGCGTCATTAATTTTTACCAAAATTCTATAAACAATTTAAGACCAGGAAGGGGGCCACCAATGTATCTACGTGAAGACGTAATTTATTTATTACATTTCACATTTAATATAATCACAATAATGGGATGGTGACTCAATCAGTAGAGACCCATGCCAATGATCTGGCCCCGACTCACTAGATAGTCCGTGTCGAGTCAGGGCATAATGAAAATGTAGTTATGACGCGTTAACTATGAAAATCAATCTTTAGTAAAGTTAGAAATAAATAAATAATCGAACTTTATTTTCAATTTGACATCTCAACAGAGACCAGAAACTTGGAAGGAATATATGGCTTATGACCTGTCATTGGCTGGGTTAAGTGGCCACTTGATGTATTACAACATTCCCCATTTCACCTAGTATTTGATATCCATATCTGCTAATGATATCATTTACTTCACTTTCTTTTATTTAAGTGTGCATGAAATTGTAAATAAAATATTTGTAATTTGTAAAATACTAAAAAGCTATTTTCGTAATTTTTCACAGTAGGATATTATTAAAAATCCCTGAAAATTTAATTAAACTTGTTGTTTACTTCCCTGAAACGACAACACCACCGTCGAACCACATTCTGTTAAATAGTTTGTAAAAAGCTTTAATTTTCGTGGATATTGTAGAGGGCATAAAAAGAGATGATTTATTATTAAACGAAAGAAACGTGACCTTAACATGAAGCCTCTGAATTTTTCTATTAACATAAAAATTAATTAAAATATAAATGCTTGTACCTACGTCAGTTGACAGGGTAAAAAAGCTAGCCAGATGGATGTATAAAATTAATTAATTAAAAAATATAATAAATACATACTTTAGAGTTTGTAACCTGATAACTTGTAAAATTGGTAATCATGGTTACGGCTCTCGGGGTCCAGATTACAAGCAAATCTTCACCTATATGAATCGCATATGTGACGCGTATACAACACGTAATTGGTAAAATCTCTTTGGAATATACTCTTTACCGTCATATACGCGTCACAACTGCGATTAAAGCGCATACGGGACAGAAAACTGTACGTTTACATAAAAAAAAATTTAACTGTCAGGTCAGCCAAAAGACCATTCAATATTCCATTTAGTTCCCGCTTTATACAGAACAGTTTGAAAACTGCACCAGAAAATGTGCAATTTTCTGTCCCGTATAAACTGCGCTTTAGATATGCTTGTGATCTGGGCCGTGTGTACATAGTATGTGGCCTAACCTGCCAAAACGCCTACACCAAGTGTTGCTGCATCCGTTGCACCACCTGAAACACCTATTCCCAAAACTCAGTCGTTTGTTTATAACAATTTTACAAGGCACCTGGTCCTGGCACCAAGGTCCTGGACACCCTCTGTTGACAATCCATCGACAGCTTGGGGGCAGTTTGGGGAATCCATATGCTCCACATAGGGAGCGAAGATGGATTGTTGATGATGAGTTGTGAAAATAGACAAATCAAATAGACCTAAAACCAATTTTAAAAACGTTGGTTAAATTTCGTAAGCTAAATGTTGTAGATATAATTTACCTTGTTTTACTTTAAAAATGATACCGCGAATTGCACTGGGTAAAAGGTATGCTTAAAAATAAAATATTTCGCTGACAGTTTGTATTTGAAGTGTGCATGTAGTCAGTAGATAATAAGAGAGGGTTGGTAGATATTAAAGCCTCAACTATTTCTGTTAAAGGGTGGTTTGCCATGACCTTGGTGGTGTCAGAATCAGATTTTGTCAGCTCAACAAATTTCTACAAAATGTCACGCGATGGTGCTTATGGCCCTCACAAGCTCCCACCAATGTGTTTCAAAACCAACAATAAAACCGTATTTTACATTTTGCTTGTCATAATATATTACATTTTTAGTTTAGATTTCGGGGTAAATCACCCCCTTTTTTGTTTTGTAATATTAAGTTTGCACAATCAAAGGTTTTGTTTTTTGCAGGATCAAACTGATAAAATGTGATTTATACAGGTCGTAACTATCGTTTGTAAGGCTCCGGGTTTAACTCTCGACGGGGTCAATATAAAATATTGATTTAATCAAACGCGGGTTCTTTAATAATATTTCATGGCACTATAGAACCCAAAGCACGGTCTTATTTTTAAACATAAAAATAGAACAGTAGTATTAACATTATTTGTTTATTATCTACGCGTAGGTTTTTTAAAATGATAAAAGTGAAGTAGCCAAATAGTCTCAGAATCATCGCGTTATTTTTGCAGCAGTTTGATGGATTTTTTCGTGTTATTTATTTTGGTTGGGATATGAAAATTGTGGCTAAAAATGAAATAATGCAAGTCCTGAAAAACGGTAATATATATTAAGCTTTTTCGCTATTATGTACATAATTATATTTTGAATATGGTCACTTTTATTATTTAGAGCCTACGTATTTACCCTAAATAATAACAATTGAGGTGCATTTTCACAAAGCGATACATCCGAAAAATGTTTGTTTTCGGGAAAACACCTTTTTATCTTTTATTATTAAATGACAAAAACAACATTTTATTGAAAAAAACAGTTTTTATTTCTATGTATAGACAGTTATGCGGTATGTACTTGAAATGTCTTTAAAAAACAATGGTCGACGAATATTAAAAAATATTAAAAGTGAGGGTTTTTTTTTACAAAGTGATACAACTTGCCCATATTGTATCGTTTTGTAAAAATTCTCTGTTTTCCGGTGCTTATAGTATGCTTTGTGTATCATTTAGACAAACCACGTTCAGTCTATCAGATAGCCCTTTGAAAACTAGTTCGGAACCATATAAAATGTCATTTTGGCCAATTTGGCTGATGTATCACTTGTGAAAACGCACCTCAATTACAACGCCTACTTTTTTGTATTGAAACTTTTTAGTGACAATTGTAATAATTAATAAATACTATCATATTTGAATGTATTCACCCTTTTCAAACATGGATAAATACGCACTGACGTTAAACTCAAAACCAAGTCAATGTAAAGAAAAAAGCTTTGAAAATTAACCCCTAAAAGATAAAGTTAAGAGAAAAAACTCTTTCTTTCTGTTTCTGGAGGTCCATTAGTGTGACTAATGAACATTGTATGATTGGGGATTTTGCTGAACAAACTAGCAGTAATAGCAGTGACTTGTTTCCTCCCCTGCCCCCCCCCCCCGCCCCCTACCCGTCCCAGGGGTGTACCGGAGGCTGTTAATGAGGAATTAAGAAGGCCTACTGGCCACTGGCTATTGCCACTGATGACCAAACATAAACCTCCTTCTTATCGTCCTCACTTAAACTAACGGATTTATGGCCTCACTTAAGTACCACTTAGTCCGAATAATGCTTAGATAACACCAATTTATTTATGATGAACAATGCTTCACAATGTTTTGCTAGAAATTTAGGAAAAGGGTTTTTAATACTCATTTAGTATTTAATTGAATTAACCAAATTTTCTTAAGAATTATTGCCTTTTTAATAATATAATAAAAATTATAAGTGTCTCATTGACGTTGATAGACCAGTCAATATATGTTTGTATAGAGCAGGTTGCATTAATTGCACTTCGGGGGATAATGTTAGAATACAGGGTGTAACAAAACTCGATGTACAAGCGGGAAACCAGTTAATCTACATGATATTTGGAGTCGATTTTGTAGATATTTAAAATTTTATTTAACCCTTAGTTTTAGGGAAAATTGAGTGCGAAGATGATTTTTTTTTCGATAGTTTTTGCAAATTGTCAACAAATATCATGTATTTAGTCAAATTAATACAACCCAAAAGGAAAACAAAATATAATAAGAATTTGAGCAATTTTACTTAATCTGCCTGACTTATGAAAACTTTTGTGAGAACAAATTTTTTTTTTTTAAGCTCAGATTAAAAAGTCATATAACAAAATCGGCTCTATATTCGATGTAGATTCACCGGTTTTCGGGTTGTACTACGAGTTTTGTTACACCCTGTATAAAAAATAACACTTGGAAAAGATTATTGACGATTGACCCCGATTAAGAATTGATAATTAGCTAACAAATCGATAAAATTAAATTTTAAGGAGAATTGGTGAATTTGTACATATTGGCTTTTTAAAAACGATTTTACTTATAGTACTTAATGATAACAAAATAAATTCAATATTTATAATCTTCCGAAGCGGTGTTTTTAAGTCTCGTTTTATATATACACTTATACAAAACTAGGGATTTTTTTGCGTACCATAATTTATAGTAATGTGTCCTGTATAAAAATATAAATTATTAGCAAATTTAAATTTTTTTTATCGTAAAATATCAAATTAGGTTATTTCTCAAAAACACACTCCATAAAAATACGAAATCACGAAAAATGTTTAGTAAAATAGCATCACTAAAATACTTAATAATATAAAAACTTACTGTAATTAACTTATATTTACTCGACTATTAGCCTAACTGATGATGGTTAGGGCGGGTTCTTAACATTACAACCTAGACGCTCCCATTAAATTCAGTTTTGAGGTAGGCACTATTTTATTTTATTTTTTCTATAATGCAGTTTATTTCATAGTTTAATAAACATAATATTACAAAAACTTTTAGACAGTTAAACAATATTAAAACTTAACGCTATACCTCACCAATTAAAAAACAAAGGTTCTCGGCGTCCTGGTCGTCCACTGTTGACAATTCGTCGGCAGTTTGCGTCAGAGCTGCGGGACGTGGACTTGACTTGGGAGGGTGCACGGGAGCTGGCGGTCGATCGCTTGGCCTGGAGGCAGTTTGTGTGGATTCCATGTGCTCCATGGTATAATTGCTGAAAGAAGAATTTATGTTACTTTTAAAAGTTAGTAATTCTGCATTCATAGATTTTCTAAAAATTACTTGCTTCGTCTGGGAATCGAACCGACTTAAATGTCAAAAAAAAAAATCACCTTTCTTTTATGATGCCAATCGAAAGAATAGCTAAAAAATAATAACTTTGCTTAAGTAACATTGTATTTTTTTAATTAAGGAAAAACGTAAAAGTATAGTATTTTAAAAGAAAGAAACAACGTAAAATGATTGAGTCAGGCGATTTGCGTAAGACAAGAGGGATCACATTTTGAGCATTTAATTAATTAATTTACAAAATACTTACTTAATTGACTACGGCACTTTCATGTATGTTTTTAATCTGATTAAAATGATTAATTTCATGTTGTTCCTTTATTAAAAAATACAATGTAGTTAAGCAAAGCTATTATTTTTTAGCTATTCTTTCGATTGGCATCATAAAAGAAAGGGTGATTTTTTTTTTGACATTTAAGTCGGTTCGATTCCCAGACGAAGCAACCATATTTTTTTAGAAAATCTATATGAATGCAGAATTACTAACTTTTAAAAGTAACATAAAGTCTTCTTTCAGCAAAATACACTATCTACGATATTTAAGGTACTTCCCCTTCATGTCCCATAAGTTTGGGACGCCCTGTATACAAGTTTCAAAAATTTGTCATACATGGTTGTCAGATGATGGGCGGAATGGGGAATGTTGTAATACATCAAGTGGCCACTTAACCCAGCTAATGACAGGTCATAAGCCCTGTAAACGCCTAGATAACCCACATTCGTTTCCAGAGTTTCTCTGTCTCTGTTGAGATATCAATAATATCAAATATGAATTAAATTAAATTAATTGATTTAATCATTCTTGAAAGTGTTTGAATGTAAATATAGTTTAAATAAGAATATGAAATGTATCAAAGGTATTTACTCCATCGAAATATTATACTATTTACCCATATTCAAATTCAAATTGTCTACTAAGAGGCTGTTGATTATCTTAGAAATGAAATGAAAATTTATTGCACGTGTTTTGAACTCGGATGGCCGCCATTTTGAATCCCGATATCTGTCAATGCACGTTTCGTTATTACACAATTAAAACTGACGGATATGACAGCCACTGGGCACTGGAGCCAGTTTCTGTCACTGTCGCCTACTCCGACTGTTGGCATTCGGAACAAAACACACGTGTCGATATCTGGGGCGGGGTGTCATGACACCCGGGTGGCAGGAGGGATCATAAATCTAAAAACTAATGTTTTTATGAGATGCTGGTGGATGCTCGACCAATATGATCATTCCATTGGTATACCAAGTACCTACCTACGGTGCACCTTGTTCATTTGTCATATAAAGGCAAAATGATCAATTTCAGTGCCAGTCGAAGGTATTGCTCATAAGATACTACTACTACTCTCCCTTCTTCACACACCCAATGGTGCATAGGGCACTGCATTGATACGCCAAGTGTAGTGAATCTTTTTAACAACATTTTCAATGTGTACATATACTTGTAGGCAAATTACTGGATTATACCCATGCTGGGCTAATATCAGATATTTTTGATATCCCAACAGAGACGGAGAAACTCTGGGAACGAATGTGGATTATCTAGGCATTTACAGGGCTAATGACCTGTCATTGGCTGGGTTAAGTGGCCGCTTAATGTATTACAACATTCCCCATTCCGCCCATCATCTGATAACCATACATGACAAATTTTTGAAACTTGTATATATTAAACTCGCGTTCGTAATATCACATATATGGTTTATCAGATGATTGGCGGAATGGGGAATGTTGTAATACATTAAGTGGCCACTTAACCCAGCCAATGACAGGTCATAAGCCCCGTAAACCCCTAGATAATCCACATTCATTTCCAGAGTTTTTCTGTCTCTGTTGAGATATCAATAGTAATGAATCTTGATCATTTGTTACATGAAGGCAAGATGATCATTCTTACGCTTTAGCGCCAGTCCAAGGTATTACGTATATGAAATATTTGATAAAAATAAAATACTGACATTAAACCACAAGTTAATAAAATATTGATGTAAAATCACTTATTAATAACATCCTACTATGAACCTAGTGATAAATGACTATTGTGATAAATCACAGAATATTTGCTATTAGTGATATTTATATTTATTTTTTTTTTATTTTTTTTTTTTTACGGAAAAAATCACTTTAAATACAAAGTTAAGCATAAAACAAGCAGTAAAAATAAGTGACAGAACATTAAATTGGTGAAGCTTAGACAATTAGAATAAAATGTGGACACACTCAAGACAGGATCGGGTCTACTTCAGTGAATGTTTAAATCTGGATAGACTTACACCGAAAAAGTCCAGATCCCGTCTTGAGTTTACAATACGACACAATCGAGACAATGGGGCATGAAACCATAGTTAGTTTTGTGGTGACTAAGGAACAGCACGTCATTATTTCTCAACCTACGGACTGGAATACAGAAAGTCACATGAGTCAATAAAGATGGTGCATCTATGAAGCTATTTAGCAATTTAAATATGAAAATAAACTCAATGTTAGATCTACGCTTTTGAAGACTAGAGATTCTCAATATTGACTCCATATCTTCATAGGTGTAACCATCTCTCCCCAGACCGATCATCCATGCTACTTTTCTGAGTAGGCGGTGTTGCACCGATTCAATACCACTACTATATTACTATATCTCTTTAAATTTTTGAATCAAATATGTTTTTAGGCCATTTCCCTACACTTTTATCTTCCTAGGGCGGGGGCGGGAGGTTTGCTCACGAGGCGTCATAATAAATTGTCTAGTTGAAAACACAACATGAAGTAGAGACAAAGGATAGAACGGATAGAACCACAATACGCCATTGTTTATCACGTCACTCAATACACTTTGTACAATATTTTATTTGACAATGTTCTGGTGAATTATAGTTAAAAATGAAAATGATATACGGAGAACAAACAAGGGAGTAAACGCTAGGAACACTGAGAAAAATGTATTTTCTAAAATTTAAAGTTTTTAACAAATTTTTGAATGTATACAAATACTTGTAGACAAATTACTGTATTATATACATGCTAGGCTGATATCAGATATTATTGATATCCCAACATAGACAGAGAAACTCTGAAAACGAATGTTTCACTAATATAGATGATTGCCAAAAAATGCTTAACAATCTTCTCAACAGAAGACACCAGCATAGAAATTTTCTGTTCCGGAACGAGGAAGACGAGTACAATATATAGTGGTTCCAAAATTTGTCATATATGGTTATCAGATGATGGGCGAAATGGGAAATGTTGTAGTACGTCAAGTGCCACTTAACCCAGCCAATGACAGGTCATAAGCCCTAAACGCCTAGATAACCCACATTCGTTTTCAGAGTTTCTCTGTCTCTGTTGGGATTCATCATCTCAGCCCCCGTGAGGTCCACTGCTGGACATAGGCTCCCCCGGCCGTCTCCACTCCTCCGATCCTGCGCCGTCCCCATCCACTGTCTTTCCAGCAGACTTCCTGATGTCGTCCACCCATCTCATCGGTGGACGTCCTTGAGCCTCTGGTTCCTCGGTCTCCACACCAGAACGCGTTTCGTCCATCTGTCGTCCGTCATTCTGTTGGGATATCAATAATAAATTATTTATAGTTTATTTAGCTATGTTTTCTAATAATATAAAAAAATAATTTCATATCTATATTATATTAGGCCTGCCAATACTCAGCTTATAGATTATTTGGCAATCCTGGTAGGTATAATGACAATGTGTACAAATATACAAATTAATAAATAAATGAATTCATATCAATAAAGGAAGGTTGGAAAGGTTATTCCGTTCACGTAATCTAGTGATCTATGTAATCCCAGAGTAATAATGTTAGTTAGCAAGATTGTTAACTCTTAAGTGGGGAAGTTTTACATTTATAACTCCAAACTTCAACACCCCCGTTTATGATTTATCGGGGAAATTTGCAATGCAAATGCAGTTTGTAGAAAGTTAGTGCTGACGTTTTTAAGTGATAAATTATTGATCGGAAACATTGCCAACTTCACTCCGAACTATTAATATATTCATAATTTCAACTTGACAACTTTACAACTAACAAAATGCAATCTAAAATCGCGATGAAATCGATTGTATTAAATTATTAAAATACTTAATTTCAGGTAAAATCAGGATGAACTATGAAATTCTTGATTATTATATATATATAACTAGCATTTTGAGACGTACGGATTTTAATGTAAAAAAAGTTTACGTTGGCGTTATTTCGAAATCTTTCATTTTTTAATGAATAATTATATGAATATATTTAGATTAATGTTTCAGTTAATTTTTACATACTTGCATAAAAAAACTAAAATAAAGTATCTGCCTGATTGTTTGAAATATAACGAACGTCAATTTTAATTTAATTATAAACATTATGTATAAAAATAACATTATTGTGTGTACCTTGACTAAAACAATTCATACGATTTTCATAAAATGAACTAGTACCAATTTCAAGAAAAATGTAATGTATAATACAAAGCTCGTAGGTTTTCACGGTCTTCAGAATACAGATGTTTTACTGGGTTATTATGCCGTGTTTGTGGGCTTTGTGTTGCCGACGTTTCGGAGCACATTGCAGTGTCCATCTTCAGGGCTGATGCTAAAGATGTTGGCAACACAGAGCCCACAGACACAGCATAATAACCGAGAAAAACATAATTTGTAATGTTTATGTTTTCTCATAAAATAAAATATGTGGGTTTTGTAAAAATGATACCTTCAAATACTCATAATGTATGCGCAGATATTTGGGGATGATTTATAGCGACGCCGACGTTCCATTACAAGAACCAAAAATCCCTTATCGTTCACATTACAATGATAGAGGTATGTAATAGAAAAACAAAAAGAGCAAAAATTGTTTGATCGAAATAAAACAAAAATACAGGGGGAATTTAAATTAGTCAAATACAACTTATAAATCGGTTTAAAAAATGCTGTTTTTCGAATCGATATGCGTCTAAGACTAAAATCATACTCCGTGTCGAGTTGACCAGCTAGCAAAGCGCGGGTGTAAACTGTACGGCGCGCCCTTCGATTTTATCTAATCCATGATGTTCTAAAAATAAAAAAAACATTCTTAGAAACCCAAAGAAAATTCTCCTACTTCTTAGTACATAGACCACTACTTTCCCTTATCTCCGTCTGAAGGTGTATAAGGCACCACATTATTACACCAAATTATTTTACCTAGCTTTTTTTAAATACAGGACTTATTACAGATATACTTATTACCTATCCTCGAAGTTCTTTCTTATAAATCTATTTGAGTAAATCGGAGCAGTAAATAATCTAGATTTTAATTAATAACTGTACCTAACTTTTTGCAGTACCTGTATTGAGAGTTGAGTCCGTAAATATTGCGTGTGGTTCCGTACTAAATGTAACAGTTTTCATTGTTTCGATTGGATCTAAAGCAGATTGTGATAGCGAAACTGACGAAATTTTCAGAATAAAGTCAACATTTCAGACACAAAGCAAATACAGCTCTGATAGAAATTTATTTCTGCACTTCAGGTTTCGTGATTTGGCAGCGTTTTTTGGTAAACCAAACGCTTTTAGAATTTTAATAAGTCTTACTTTTGCTTTTAATCGCGGTTTATCTAAAGCCAATTACGAACGAAATTTTCATGTTTTTCGGTAATTACATGGAACTAAATTAATATATTCTTGTAATCTGGCACGTATTTGCCGCTTTTTTAGATACGTTTAAACAAATTGAATTCCAAACAATTTCTAACCGATTTTTTTTTCACAATTATGCTTGAATTTTTTTGCCCCTGATGTATATTTTCATTCATTTCTCTAAACTGTTTAATGTTATAAAATTTAAAAGGTATTTATTTCCTCAATATGAAAAAATGTGTAATATTGTAAAGTATCTAATTGTAATAAAAAATTGTATATTAATCGTTCTCGCTAGATACCAACATTATAATATGATCCATATAAACATACAAATAGAAATATAATAAATCATCCTACATTTACCATTTATTTTTCATGTTATAATTTAAAAGCAACTACGGTAATAATAATTTATTTTGTTGAACTAATAATAAATTAAAATTTTAGTCAGTAGAATTAGTGATTGATTCATCTTGTCAACGATTCAAATCACATATATGGGCCATAATAAGGTTTTTTTAAATACTGAACTGCATAATATTATGTGTATGCATAATAATAAATCCGGTGTTTTTTCATATTAGTAATAATATCGATTAGATAATCGACATCAGAATGTGGTCAGAACAATACACGTTTTAATGTCCCATATTTGATACGCATTACTTATTCGCATACAAAAGAATTTGTTTTCGTGAAATTGGAATTAAATGAAGCTTATTAAGTACTTATTTATTTCCATCTCTGATTGTGTCCGGGATTTGTTACGACCTACCCCTGTTGAACCTACCCCGCGACAGTGAAAACTTTTCCCTCCGTGCCTAGAGAAAAGCTAATTGTCAGTCACCATCTTCCCTCTTCCCAAGTGTCCGCACTCTTGTGAGATTTCCAACTTGTTCTTGTCAAACTTCTGGGCCAATTAAAATAACAGCCTTCTCATTTACAAGAACGATTGTGCCGCTATTTAAAAGGAATTAAGAAACACTTTGAACAACTTTTATACGCTTTAAATTAAATGACTGCTTTTAAAGCGAAAATGATTGCCAACGAGAAAAGAAAATGGCAGAACCAAGAATTAAATAATATAAACAATATCAAATATCAAACATTAATAGTAATCATCGTTTGATGATTAATACCATATCCGCTCCCTGTGTGGAACATATGGATTAGGATTAGGACGGACGCCGAGAACCCGATGCATTGTAAAATAGGCAAGGTTAAGGCTCTCGGGAGGCATACGTAGTATATGGCCTAGCCAGCCGTATGACAGTAGATACCAAAAGTTGCTGTGTCCGTTGCCTCACCTCTGTGTTCCTTACAAAGAATACATGCATAAATACGTTGGTTTTACTTTGCATGTACAAATAATTTGGAAATTTATGGTCGCCGTAATAATCGCTTGCCGCCCGTGAACGTGGCCTTCCTGTAAGGTTTAAAATGATTTCTGAATGAACAATATAACAGGTAGGTATATATAATTTTATTTTCATACAGAGATGAGGTAAAATTCTTTCAAATTCAGGAATATGGATATTCGAGCGTTTACATGGCTTATGACCTGTTATTGGCTGGGTTAAGTGGCCACTTTATGTACTACAACATTCCCGTTGAGGCTGTGAGGCTTACCTGATTTGCTCATCATCCTCAGACGCTCACCTGCATAGCTCAATCAGTTAACAAGAGACTCACAAAAATTTATAGAAGTAAGCAAGGATTGTAATACCACAGAGTTCAGAATATAAAAAAAACAAAGATACAGAATTTCAGTGTGTGTAATGAAAAATAAGTAAGTTCACAAGGGTTATGATAATGTGCTAGGCACGGTAAGTATGTAGGTTATAATTTTGACAAGATATAATATAGAGATAATTACAAATATAGGTTGCAAACTTAAGTAATGAATCCATCCATCGAATCATTCATACTGGAATTTACAAATAAAATGTTGTACGTCGAAGATTAAAGAAAATGCAGTCTAGTGTTGAGATGAATGAAGTAAATTGGAGGTTAAGAATTTAATTTTTCGTAGTGGTGAAATTTTGAAGAGAGGTGAAGAATCCATGTATCGTAAGTGTGCAGTGTCCACATCAGGACATGCACGAGGTGAAGCTTTGTAAATCAGTCTTTTGAAGCATCAATTTTAAGTTTAACCTCACACGTGGTCCGGAAATTTCACGTGTGAGAGATGACAGATATGGGATAATATCTGCATTATGTAATGTACCGGTCAGCGTGTGACACTCGGTAACTAGCTCCTAGACAGCGATCCGTGTCTAGGCCATTTTAAATTATAATATTATGTCAATACATATTTGGAGTAGGGAAGTATATAAAGGAGTATAAAAAAGGGCATTAGACCTGAAAAAAAGATCAGAGAGACTAGGCTGTAATACGTAGTTTGATTCGGGGATTTAAATTGATATTAAAAAGCTACAACACTTACGAATTCGCCATAATGCCCTCGGTTTTTAGGTCGGGACGGCCTGTACAAAAAATAGCGACGTCCGCACGCCATGACAGTTGCTTTGGAAGGGAATCATAGACCAAAATCTCCGCGCGAGATTTCATTTACCATAGAGCAGATTCTTTGGCAATGAAATAAGGCGGAATAACGGGGTCAAAAGTTAAATTTCTATTTTTAATAAGTTAAAAGAGAGTCAGGAATGTCATTCTCACGAGAGGCGCTATTGTACTTGGAAGAGAATTTTATTAAATCAGATAACAGGAAAGAAAAATTGAAACGACTTTTTATCTTTGATTCGCTAAATAATAAATGCAAGAAATACACGTTTGTGCTTTTCTTTGCGTCTTGAAGCTTTTTGTAGTTTTAAAAGTTCCCGGAAAAGTCGGTATATGTCGTTAATATTTTAAAGGTTGCATTCCAAGCGGTTCGTACCTTTTTATTAAGTTTCCTCATACACTCTTCCTTACGATAAAGTTTTTTGAAATTTAAAGCTTTGGTAAGAGTTTAATATTGCTGCAATTCGCGCATGCAGTTCAGTCGTGCTCACTGAAACATACAAAGATACAGGATGTGCATAAAATATTTAGCTTTACCTTTCACGCTGAAGGTACGACTGATCATCGTGCCTTTATGTATTAATTGGTTAAGACTACTGCACTTGGTGTACCAATACAGTGGCTCAGCACAATTGGATAAGGGAAAGTTGTTATTGTTACCTTTTTTTAACCATTTTTTTATTTTTTATTTTATGACACCTACCTAGTTTCACAATGAATATTATTTTCAAGTATGTTTTTATTCATCTAACTACCTACAAATAGTTTACAAAAAATCAAGGCTATTGAATTCAGTTTATAGAAGGTTAATCAAACGATACAAATATTTGTTTAACACATTTTTAATAGTTTTTATAAAGGGAAAGATCAACCATCATTGACTGGATTGAGTGCCCTCTAGGTAAAGATAATTTAATTTCATTATTTACACATTGTTTGCTTCCACTTGTCCTCAGTCTATTATATTTTCATAAAAAAATTATTATGATTTTATAGTATTTCCATTAAAAACTTTATTATCCATTTCCAAAATTTTCTATCCAAAATGTTTTCACTGTAGTCATTGTTCTAAACTTTGCTCTTTGAAATTCTCACCCAATTCTTGGTTTTTCTTTTTATAATATTTAAAGTTTTTTATTGTTTTCCAATAGTTCCAATCCTCAATAAATCATTTTTATATCTCCTTTAAAAAATAAAATATAAACGAATAAAGCGATGCAAACACGCATCTGGTCGATATCTAGAATGTGTGAAAAAAATCATCATCTCTACTTCCAGGGGGCCCAGAGGAATACGTTTATATGGGAAGCGGCCGCTAGTCACGTGGTGGAGTATGCGCTTAACCCTAGAGAGATAACCTTATTTTATGGTACTGAAAAGATAAACCAGCGCCTGAGAGCGCACAATTTTAAAAACCTATTTATTAAATAAATTATATTAATTTTATATTTTTAAAAATCTAAATGAATTTTCGTATTATTAATAAGTAAAAAAAACATAAATGTATATTATAATTTTTTTAATTTAGAAAAATATGTAGGATATTAAAAACCCTTTACAAAAAGTAACGAAAACCAGCAGTCTTTTGTATTAAGGTATTTATGCCACATTTAGTACCACAGTTTTGTTGCTATGATGGTATGCACGCGTCATAGCAACAAAACTGTGGCACTTACCGAGCAGAATCGACCGTCACTCGGCGGAGATGACCAACGACTGAGTTGGTTTGGCAAAAAAAGCTTGCACACGCTTCGGTTAGGAAAAGACAGTGATATATTTGTTTCGCGGGCGCCTCTGGCAATGGTTGTTTGACGGTTGCTGTAGGGACATATAATTTTTTTACAAAATCATTATACGACCATTCTTAGGGCGATTCCATACATAACCTTCTATTTAATTTTCCAAACACCATGTTTCTTCAAAAAGAGCGGGAATCAAAATAAGTAGATTTGTATTTTTAATCTCATCCTGTGGTTTTATTCTGAACTCAGTTGGAGTTCTGGTAAGTGGCCCACTTTGGAAATGTGTAATTCAGTTTAGTTGACTTTTTAACTAGCTCTAGTTGGGCTTTTATTTTCATTACTTACTCAGCACCATTTGTCTGCTCAGACATTTTATTCTCATATCGTGAATACGTATACTTTTACTTATCTACATTAATAGCACTTATATACATAGACTTGTTATGTTAACACTAGACAAGCTATTTTAAAGAGAGCTGTAAAAATTTAATGTGTCATTTGTAATTTACAGTGAAAAAAAGATAACTATATCTATCTTGCACTATCTGATACATTTTAATCATTCTGTTTTCCTCTAGCAAGTTGAGATTGACTCAAAATTAACTCAATTTTCCTTATAAGATAGTGAAAGACTATTAAGCAAAATACAAATGAAACCTTAGAGGATACAAAGACATACATAGAGTATACTCTAGGAAATGAATCATAAAATCTTCTTCTTCTTTCGCCACGTTCACTCCTATGTGGAGCATGTGGCCATCACTAGATCCCTCCAGGAGACACTGTCGCCAGACAGCTCTCTCTTTCAATACATCCGTAGGATGGTCATCGACGGTCTGCCAGGACGGCGGGATCCTGCAGGCGTAAAGAAGAGGCAGCTCGGGTTCAGGCTCTCCCGAGGCATCCGGAGTACATGCCCAAGCCAGGTCCAGCACCGCATCTTCACGATTTCAGTTATTGGAGGTTGCTGCGTCCGTTCCCTAACTTCAGCGTTGGTTATGAAGTCAAACCACCTAATGCCTAGAATCCTTCTCAGACACTTATTCTCAAAACTCAACAAGCGAGCATTCTGAGCTTTTGTGAGGTGCCAGGATTCGCCCATAAAGGAGCACCGTCTCGGCATTTTGTTTTGACCGAGTATAAACTGGAATTTCAGACAGCACGCATCATGTTAAAGGTTGCTCCAGCAATGCCTAGACGGATTGCGAGTTCCTTGTGCGTGCTGTCATCTTCATTTATATGAACACTTAAGTATCTGAAGCTGTCAACTTTTTCGCATTCGAAACACAAAATAATGGATATTAAAAATAAGCGGGTAGTTTTCAAAATGTTTTATTTCGTTACATTTAGCCAAATATCAAAGTGTTTTACGATAGAAGTTTCAATTTTAATTTATAATTTCCCTAAACATTATACTTCTTCAATATAAACTTTACAATATTTCCACAGATAAAAACAACTGATTTTCTACAGAGTCAGTATATAATCACAAAATAATAATTTAGGATTACAATATTAGACCCCTAACAATCTACTTTGATATAAAATATTTTTATCTTAACAATGTATTTACATCTTCATGAAAATATTTACAGAAAGGGTTATAATTATGTTATAATTGAACGCATTTGTTAATTTGATATGAAACATCATTACGCATTGATTTTTTCAAAACATTCAAGTTAACACAAGTTAAGTAAAATCTGTATTAAAACATTTTAAAATTTAATATTGAAAGAACAATGAATTGAATTGATTAAATCACAAAGTATCAATTACATGTTTCTAATAACATAATTAATTGGTTAGGAACAGAAAGCGAAAAAACATGTAGAGATGACTATTATGTAGGTTTAGATATTATTTGTTTTATTTCATAAATTGTATTTGTTTTAGTAATATATTGCATTAAATTGAAAACCGATCCAACATAAATTCACTTTATTTTAAAATCCGTTAACCTGTACGGTAAATTTGTACAATTGAAAATAAAGAAATTTGATTAAAGATTTACAATCATTAAATATCCATCTAACAACGAATTAGGCACACCATCATCAAAATATATGATCACTGTATTTTATTGACTATCATTACGGAGTAACAGTAGCTTTTGGATTTCAGCTGCGGAAAAAGTCTCCATTACTTCCTAACCTCTTCATAATAGCATTGGATGTCCAAGGGGAAAGTCCTCCACTGAGATCATTACCAATAGCCGGGGAAGCAGTATCAGATAAGGGCCCGGTTGTAGATGAACCTGATGTAGCAGTTACAGCTACCGTTGGCTTACCTTTCAATATAGACCTAGGATTATTATCTTCGGAGCTCGATGAAGTAACACCACAATTACTAAACATCGAAGAATCGTTAAAACGTCCACCACTTACACTTTTATCTCTGCTCCCACTCATATTCTCACAAGTCTCTTTCATTTTACACAACTGTTCCTGCAAACTTCTGTATTCTTCTAAAAATCGTTCTAGCTGAGCAGCATGGTAGTCGTAAGTCAAAGGCATCGCGGTGTTTGGGACTATCGGAGCTCGTGCAAGTTCTGACCTTTGTAGGCCACGTATTTCCAGGAGGGGAGTGGCACTAGCGGGAGACCCTGGTAAACTCGGGCCACCCCGAACCACCGAAGATGAAGCGAGGTTCAGAAAACTGTTTGACCGCTGTCCTGGCTTGTTGTTGCCATTTGAGAGGCCATACTGCGAATAAGATTCTATCGACAGTCGTCTGTTGGAGTTGCTTCCGATACTAGATTCTCCTCCGCTACTTCCGTATCTACTTTCAGGCAGTAAAGGACTTTGGCTTGACTCAGAATCTCTCTGATATCTTCCATTATGATTCCTCATATTGACCGCTCCTTTTCTGGGTAAAGTATAAAAATAATTGTCTCTTCCTTCCTCCCCTGTATAAATTGGCATGGTTTGGTTTATTGTTTCGGTTGGATTTGCATTTAAAGAATTTATTTCTAGAAGATCTGGATAGTTTTTATCTACTTCCGATGCTAAATTATTTTGCTCATCAGTCAAATGGTTAGCCATGGCATTGTTTGGAGTGTAGACGCGTGGTGTTGATGAAGGTAATAGTTGTCTTCTAGTATTGTGAGTTTGTGGAAGAATATCGTTTGTGTTATTGTTAACTTTATTCTGAGACTCTGCGCTATTATATGTGTTGTACACTTGACTCAAAGAAGAAACAGATTCAGGTGTTAAGGCGATTCTGAAAATAAAATATAAATATTAGATATTATTGTTGCTTACGATAATAAGGGCAATATAATAGTAGAAAGATGTTTTAAAATAGCTAGATTTTTTTTTCAAACAATTTCAACAGTTTCACCAGAGTTCACAATTAAAGGAAATTGTGTGAATGGTTGTTCAATAATAGCCGGTCGATGTTGAAATGGAATAAATAAAAAGAGCGGTGTAATTCACCAAACAAATAAATATTGACAAAGTTCTTTTTTTATTTAAAGACTCATGTATGACATTTTGTCAGAAATCAGACATCATTCGCCGCGGCTTTGAATGGTGGCACGGATCCGAGAGATCCAATTTTTAATGACTGCCGCATAGATTCGGCTAAAATTGAGCAATGGCCTGGGTTATGTTGACTTAAAATATGACTCTTCCGTATTAAAAAACCCCATATTATAACTTTTACTTATACTAACAAAAATCACTGAGAACAAATTTACATATAAAATTTAGAATGAAAATTGAAGCAGTTGGGTATTTATTTACCTGGGTTCTCTATACTCTGATAATCGGGGGATATGTAAATCTGTTTCCTCAGGTTTAACTAGCTCCCTAGGAGCAGGCCAAGATGGTTGAGGAATACCTCTCCATGCACTTGCTGCACCTCGCACCTCGGAACTTGGCGTCGGTGTTTCCATATCTTCATCGTACGTCTCCGCTTCATCTTCTGTATCTTGACTTGGAACATTTCTGTAATCTCCTCTCTTTCTCATAGCTCCCATCATAACAGTCACGGCTTCATTTCTATGAGTTGTGTTTTCAATGTCTATATTATTAGCGAGAACGTGATTATTCATTTTGTGGTTCATTTCTATTTTCTCATAACTGTCTGCACGGTGACGGGAGCAAGCTGCTTGATGAGGTCGTGGTTTTTTGCGAGCAGCTTTTATGCCTAAGAATAGCAAACATATTGTCAAAATTAATAGTGCGGCCGTGGCGCCAGCAGCAAGGGCAAAACTTCCGCTACCATTTCTTCCCACGCGCTTAGCGACGGCTAATTTAACAACGGCTTCCGCTTTCCCCGCAACATTTTCTGCAGCGCAAGTGTAAAGTCCAGCATCTTGTGAATCCGCTGAAACGAGAGTTAAACTTGCAACATTTCCTCTCGAGCGTACTAAATACCCACGTCTTCCGGTATTAGATGAAACATTAGTTAATATTCTATTTCTTAAGAACCAAAGTACTCTCGGTGCTGGTTCTCCTCCGATTCTACACGTTAAGGTAACGTTATCTCCCTCTTCAGCAGTGGATTCAGTTTCTTCTGGTTTTATATTCGGAGCACAAGCAAATTCCTCAACCTCCATTTTATCCCACGAGCGACCAGCTAACCGAGGAGGGAATCTGCAGTTCGGTGGCAGGCCAAAGGGAACATTTTGTTTTAACATCCACTCTCGGAGAGGTCTCAAGCTGCATGTACAGTTCCACGGATTTCACTGCCAGTTCCAATCCATGCAAGCTCTTTAATGTTGTGAGGGTGGATGACTTAACGTCAGATAGTCTGTTGCGATCTAATTTGAGCCACTCCAGAGTGTTCTCCAAACCGCTGAATCCTCTTGGTTCTACTGTTCCGAGTCTGCAGTCAGATAATTCTAATCTAACAAGTTGGGGGACATAAACAAAAGCGTCGTTGAGTATTCTTTGTATCGGGTTTCCGCTTAGTTTCAACTCTCGCAGTTCCGGGACTGAGTCGAAAATATGAGATGGCACTACATTCAGTTGATTGTAACTGAGGTCGAGTTCCACCAAGTTGATCAGTTTCCGGAAAGCGAATCGGTCTAGGATTTTAAGGCGGCACTTGGTGACGTAGATTTTCTGAAGATTGAGAAGGCCCGCGGCGAGGAAGGCGTCCCGGGGTATGGCGGCGAGAGGGTTGTCCGTGAGGTCGAGCAGCTGCGTGCCGGCGTCCAGGCGGTCGGGCAGGCGGGTGAGGTTGGCCCCGCGGCACAGCACGGACTCCTTGCCGCCCTTCCACTTGCAGTCGCACAGCCGCGGGCAGTGCGCCTGCGTGTGGAGGGCGAGCACGCACAGCGCGGCCAGCACCAGCGCGTGCGCGCTCATCCCGCCACCGCTGCACGGCGACACCGGCCGACTATATCGGGATTACTGGCGGGAAAAACTTCATCTGAAACAACAAAATTACAAAAATTAGTAATTATAAATATACTTTCTACTATAGTGTTTTTTTTGTAATTTTAAAACCTAAAAAGTTGGGTTCTTAGGCTACATAAATAAGGCTGTTTTACAAGACAACCCATGTTGTGGCATGAGATAATTTAAACCTTAAATTTATCTCCGGAGCTAAAGGCCTAATTCGCGCATATGAACCTAATAAATCCACCTGACTGAGCGCCTCTAGCGGATGAGATAGGGTCCTGGTAAAGTGTTTCATTAGGGAAGTTGCCACAGGCGATAAGGGTGCAAAAACTTCTATAAAAATGTTCCCGAACCCCCATCCGGTGGCCCAGCTGGCGATCCGCCCACTGGCCATTTATATCTCACCCTGTCTGACTATACCTCACCCTGTCTAATAAAATGCACGGCCGTCTGGTGAAATAATGGCTTTATAACCTTGAACAGAATCGTTCAGATGTCCACGAATCCAATTGAAGAAATCCAACGCAGTCACTCGAAATTCTCGGAGTATATATTATATTATTTCTCACACGTTTATTGTGAATTCCGCTTTTGTATTATTTTGTATAGAATATTGTGAAGATAATATGTGTAGTTATTGGAAATTCTACCCAAATAGCCGAGAATATTTATTTTTAGAGTGATTAAACTCGATTAAGTACTTAAAAGTGAGCATAAGAAAAGACGGAATAATCGGCGTGTGTGATGAGAAGAATTATGAATGTGGATGAAGCAAAAGAAGTGTGCGAAATCCGAAATCCGCGACCTCATGCACTATAGCCAAATGCGATACCATTCTACGAGGCAGACAAGTAATAGGTAGAATATATAGTTTTCAGCTATATAAATTAAACATTTTTTAAAGTTAGTGTTTACTACTTTTTAAAAAGTAAAAAACAAAGTTTTTAAAATAAAATAAAAATCACCATCATCAGAGCTAATACAAAACTGTAAAAAAACAAAGTGTTTCATTTAAATAGTCGAAAATGAATAACTACAAATAAATTTAACATAAATTTCATAATATTTAGTTTTAATTATTTAAATTAGTTTTTATTAAAATGATGATCCGTTAGAACGATTTTTTAAATTGACTAAATGTATCCATATGTATATTTTTATTTATATTGTCATCATAGAAAAAATACAATGCGAAGGTAACACGATATTATGCAGGTATAATTATTCTTCTGTTTCTATCAAATTTACCGATCGAATAACTAATACCTTGTTTCACATTTGTCTTGGAGATAAAAATTATAAAATGTCTCGCCTGGAAAACTCTGAGGGACAGGATTAGAAACTCCCAAATTTTAACAACTAACGGGTCCGGGATGCTGTCAGGTGGGGTAGAGAAATAAGTAGAAACTGGCATGCACACGTTGAGAGAATGGACTATAATAGAATAGCCAATTCCGTGATGCATCTCTGCCCACCTGGCCGCCGCCGCCGCGCACTGCTGGGAGTCTTAACGGCAGCGTCGAATGAGACTAAAAGAGCCCCCGCGGACTATAGACTTTCTAACCGATAGTTCACGGGTTTTAATCAGTTTGAAGATGTATGCAAGTGAGCATACAAGTGCGCGCTAATAGGCCTTGCGATTGCCTTTAAATATACTATCCTATCTAAACTATCGCCCGATAGAAAATCTCTATGGCGCTCTGCGCGGCACCTAATAATCGGACCCTTAGGTTCACTTTTCTTGAGAATATTGTAATGTGAATTGCGACATTTTAAAAGTCGGATAAAAATCATTTGTTTTTTTGTTCTCTAGTCTGCGCACTATCATACCAACCCGACTGTTTTGTTGATTCAGTGTGCGCGCTAGCAGTAACCCAACTAAACTATCGCCCGATGGAAAGTCTCTAGTCTGCGGGGTACCTAATACGGACCCTTAGGTTCACCTTAAGAGGTAACACGAAGGCGACATTTATAGGATAAAAAGTTTTTTTTATCATATAGATAGAAATGTATTCTTTAAAGTTATCTGCTTTCTTTACGTCTTTGACTATGTTTATCAGAAGAAATTATTGTTTGTAGCATTAAATTTACGCTTATTATGTTATCATTTTACTCAGCGATGATTAATTACAGCATTAATTTACACACTATCTCAAGATACCCATAATATATATATATACATATATAATACCACAGAAATAACATACACTATACTATATTTATATAATGCGAATTGTGATACAGGCAATATAAATCAAGTTTGTGCAAAAACTTTCCAACTTCATTGTTGGTAGGTCGAGGTCACCCCTTCAGTCCCCGGAGAATAGTAAGGTTATTGGGGTAGGGCCATCTGGGGGGGTTGATGAAGGCTCATCTTAGTTTAGGGCCCTGAACTGTACCCTGAGGGACACTTAGTTTCTCGGCTTCGTGGACCCGTGGTCAACGGGTTGACAAAATGGTGTGAGGACAATTCTCCGGACTCTTCCCAATACTACTGACGAATTTTGTATTATTGTTATTTTTATTTTCAAACTCAATGCGCTTTATTTGCGAATGGAGATGGAATTCAAATACAAAATTATTTCAAATTGCCGAAACGGTGATCGTAAAGATAAAACAGGAAATAAAACAACGTTATCTTGAGAGAATCCAAAGTGGAAATTTTCTGAATTGTCAAATACGAAAAAAACTGGAAATCGATTTTATTTACATTTGGACATCAAGAAGTTAAAAGTGTTTTCAAGATAATAATGATCAGTTTTAGAAAATTTGCTTGGTTGAAGTGGAAATGGACCGGTCACATAGCCAGAATGACGGACGACAGATGGACGAAACGCGTTCTGGTGTGGAGACCGAGGAACCAGAGGCCTCAAGGACGTCCACGATGAGATGGGTGGACGACATCAGGAAGTCTGCTGGAAGACAGTGGATGGGGACGGCGCAGGATCGGGAGGAGTGGAGACGGCAGGGGGAGGCCTATGTCCAGCAGTGGACCTCAACGGGCTGAGATGATGATGATGAAATGATGCACGCAAATACAATTTTATTATTTCTTAAAAGTTAAATCATTATGCACGCAAATTCGGTAGCGGCCGGCTGAAACAATTTTATTATTTCTTAAAAGTTAAATTACAGTTGAACGGGTGGTGGCCCAGTGGGTAGCGTCGCTGTCTCTGAGTCCAGAGATTGTCGGTTCGAATCCCCACTTCGACACGACTCGATTCCTATTTTCAAGCACAAGCCGCTTAGGCTTTATTGAAAATAGTATTAACAAATTGAAATGTGTGCAAATATCATAAGATTGCATAGATTTCTTTTTTCTTAAAAAAAAAAAAAAAAAAAAAAAAAAAAAAAAAAAAAAAAAAAAAAAAAAAAAAAATAAATAAAATACCTATCGCCTGCTGTAGAAGAAATTTTATAATTTTATTTGGACCAAACAAATTAAAACTGCGAGTCCGTAATAAGAAATTTTAATTATTAACTGATTGGTTAAGTTCCTTACACGTTCATGAAGTATTCAGTGTTCAAGTTTTATGAGCTGTTTTATAATTTGAGAAACATACCGTACTCAAGTTAAAAGTTTTACGTACGGAATTCTGAAAGATATTTTAGTCAAGAATATTTCTTGTATCGCTCCATGTTTCAAATTGATGTTATTAGATTGACAGAACTCTAGTTCCCCGAAGAATCTGATCATTATCAGCGTGTCAGCTAAACGAACACGTAGTGTATAAATATACTCACGTATCGATATAAAAACTTACGGTGAATTGAATACAAAGGAGATGACATGTTTGTCCGACCAATTCCGATAGATAGGGAGACAGGCGAGTGAATCAATGCTCCCGCCCTTTAAATAACTCGAAGCCTTAGACTAGGGGTTGGTTGGCTATAGCAACTCCCCGATGGGCGGTTGGCGAGGGTCAGATCAAATGATAATAGCCAGAGTAAGGGTGAAAACCGTACAAAAAATGAAACATAAAAACAGCAAAGAGTATTTACATAATCAAACTTTACGTCTTTGTTTTCATTTGATCAAATATTCGTATTTTATTTCCCTCGCTTTAATCTGATGACAGTTAAATATATTTTCATTTTCTTCTAATCTTCGTCCGCTATCGTCCATTATTTTATTGTTGAAAAATTTGCTTAAAATTCTCGTAAAATTATTCGGGACCGATTGCATTTTAAAGGGCTATAAATTATTGAAAATAAAATTCTCTCACCGTGGTTATCAGTTGAATGATTGTATTTGTGGTGGGTCCTGGTGTAGGAGACCTGGGGTCACAGAAAGACGAGGAGATGAACATTGGAGATATCAGGATCCCGAGGGACCTGCCATCTCTTCATCAATATATTGCTTTGTCTTATCGGAGTAACGACGAACATAAATTTTCATTGTCATTTCGAAACGTGTATTTAATATATTATATATTACGTAGTAAAATAAATATGCAGTCTATGTAGCTAGATTTTAGCTTTAAAATATAAAATTATGGTTCTGAAGATTTCTTAATAATAACAAACCCTTCCGTTGAACACTATTTTTATCTCAATTCGAATTTTATAATGTTGTATCTACGATTTTAAAAAACGTTATAATAAATTTAATATCTCTTTTTATCTTCGTGTTGGAGATGGAGGAGAGGGTACGTTTCAGAAACGTTTGGTTTAAGACTAGGCCTTGATGGGCATTGTTGCGGGTTTTAGATATTTTGTTTTTTCCATTGGGTATATTACTTAGAACCAAAATATAACTATCTTTACTAGTTAAAGTACTAAATACAATTTTCCTTATTTTTATTGTGTTAAAACTTACTAAAATTCAAACTTTTAGATACCTACAAAGCGTTAACAAAAATATTAGTCTACTTTCATCCTTCTTTTTCTAACACCACGCTTCACTACCATACATAAGGGGCGGTCGGTACCAGAACTCCGTTGTGTACTGCCAATTTTGCTTCTTTCGATAAGTTCTTATTTGCCACTATCGATTTTAAAGCACCATTAACTCTGTTTCGAAGTAACCAAATAAATGTTAAATATTGTAGTACATACAATATTATATGTGTAATATGTACATTGCTAGCTCAGACATTCTTAACCAATTTCCTTTTGTCAAACTTTGCGAAGAATTCACAGTAAAAACGTTCCGTTATAAGCAGATATAATTACGTTAGGTTAGGTTAAGGATTCCCCAGTTTGCTATATAGCGATACGTGGGCGCCATAAATTGGCGCAATGTTTAAAACGTAATCTCACCGTACGTGGCGCCCGAACTTATCCTGGCAAATTCTTCAGCCATCCGTCATGGGGCGGAAAGTTTGAGGGAACGTCTGCGTCTCGCTCCAGCATAAATATCCGCAACTTGCCGCCCGGGAGGGAACCGAACTCGGCATGATTTATCCGCGGTACCACACGACCACACCTACACCAGAGGGTAGCTACGCGAGGGGCATGCTTATTAGATGATACAACTGTTGGGGAGGATTATGCTACATTCAAGTTCCTGAAAATTGAAAAAAAAATAAGAGCAGGGTATCTGACCGGTTACAAATAAACGGGTTATAAAAAAATTACATATTGTGGTAGTATTGCTAAGATAATAACAAAATTGACAGTACACAACGGAGTTCTGGTACCAACCATTATGTATGGTAGTGAAGCGTGGTGTTAAAAAAAGAAGGATGAAAGTAGACTAAATGCTGTTGAAATGCGATCTCTGAGGCGAATGTGTGGTAAGACTATGTATGATAGGTGTACAAATGTCGAAATTAGATTATAAGTGCGAGGCTGAGATACGCATTATCGACAAAATTAAGAAAGGGCTTTTACGATGGTTTGGTCATGTGGAGCGAACGAGTGATGAAAGAACGGCAAAAAAAGTTTAAATGCAAGTGTGCCTGGATGTAGAAGCCGAGGAAGGCCGAAAAAGACATGACCAAATACGACAAGTACTTGAAAGTGGACATGTGAAAAGTCGGAATAATCGGCGAATGTGCATGAGAAGATGTATGAATGTAGAGGAAGCAAAGGAAGTATGTCAGGATATATCCTCTCTGCCTACCCCTACGGGGAAATAACGTGATGGTTAGTTAGCTAGTTAGTTTACAGAGTATAAATCACTTTAACTATAGATTGGACATATTTTGACATCTGTGCTCTTAATTCCACACTATCGATATTCAAATTGTAGGCATTGGGTGGTTTCATTTCTAGTCAGTCGTGAAGGCGCAGCAGTATAAATGTTTTTTAAAGATATAAATTGCATTATTATTTGTTTGCAAGGATTATATTTGCTTATTTTAAATTTATATCTAAATTTATTTTGTAAAACTGTTATTGATACTATTGTCTTGTACAACATGTTACCTGTCTAAAGATGCCCGTTACAGGGTGAAAGCGCTAACTGGTCAAATAAATGAAAGTTGAAGTGTACCAAGTAGTTTTATTTAACTTTTATTAGTTATATTAAAATAATAATTAATCATGGAATGTCAATAAAAAAATGTATATCAGAATATATTAACTTCAGAAAGGTTAATTTAATGACCTTTAAATTGGTTTTGCTTAGTACGAGAATGTTTAGAATCGGCGGGGGCTTTTTGGACAAGTTACGCCATAAAAGTATACTTGGATCATCATCATCTCAGCCCGTTGAGGTCCACTGCTGGACATAGGCCTCCCCCTACCGTCTCCACTCCTCCCGCTCCTGCGCCGTCCCCATCCACTGTCTTCCTGCAGACTTCCTGATGTCGTCCACCCATCTAATCCTTGAGGCCTCTGGTTCCTCGGTCTCCACACCAGAACGCGTTTCGTCCATCTGTCGTCCGTCATTCTGGCTATGTGACCGGCCCATTTCCACTTCAACCAAGCAATTCGCTGCACCACGTCGCAGACCTTTGTCTGGCGTCGGATCCAATCGTTCATTTTTCGGTCTCTTAATGTTATTCCAAGCATAATCCTCTCCATGCTCCTCTGTGCAACATGCAACTTATGGGAGGATTGCTTGGTCAGAGTCATTGTTTCCGCGCCATAAGTAATGACGGGCAGAATGCATTGGTTGAACACTCGAGTCTTGAGTGAGTTGGGAATGGAGCTTCGGAATGTGGAATTTAGCTTTCCAAAAGCCACCCAAGAGAGATTTATCCTCGTATCCACCTCGCTGGTCTGATTGTCTCTGCCGATGGTGATTTTGTGACTACTTGGATACCCAATTTTTTAAATTCGATTCCGTATACCATTAGAATTTTTTATTTAATGAATTACCAAAGGTTCCTGGTCCACGTTTTAAAGCACGCTGTAATTTTAATATATTGTTTTTTCATTTTGTGTTCTAGCACGATTGCTGGCGCTCTAGACTAAATACGGGGTTGTACAGAAGTGCGACACTCGAGTAACGTAATAACGGAATTAGGAGACAGGGCGGACATCTGTATTCCGTATGCCGTGTATAATGTTTCCGTTTAGTTTACTGGCGCTGGTGTAGTGGACCCCTAATGAATGTGCAAATTTATATGCAAGCTCTGTGAGACCCGGGAGCTTAGAACATAGGGTTTAAATACGATGCGTTTTAAAAATTTACAAGTGAGTACGTAAGATAAAAAAAACGACTGAAAGTACTTTTTTGATAGGTACCAATAACTTCGAAAACTACCACCAATATTATTTTTGGAAATTACAATTATATCACAATCGCTATAAAGCTTTTAAGCAAAGTTTAGTCATAGAGTTCCGAATAAAAAAAATACATTTTAGACTTAGTTACTTTAAAAAAATAATATTAAAAACTACTATTATATTATTTATGATATTTACAAACATTATCATTAAAATGTACATTTTGTTAAAAATAGATATTTTTTTTAAAGTTAAACATAATATTTTTAGTCGGCTGTTGATTTTTTCTGGAACCAAGTACCGATGTAGTGCCCTATGTACTATTGGTTGCAAGGGAGTGATAATATCACACTTTTAGTACGAAAACGCCCTAAATAAAAAAAAAATGTAATTATACATATATTATCATAAAAGACTGAAAAAAATATATTATACATAATTTAGTTTTTATTTTTTCAACACAAAAAAGTTCATAATTTCCTCCAAAAAATAAGAATAAATCGATATCAACAAATACGATAGTGTTTACTTGCTTCTACTGAGAATTTCCGAAAAATGTTATTTTGAATTAGGTTGTTTCGTCCTAAAGGTGCGATATATGCAATTCTGACAAAATTGGTAAACAAAAACACTTTAAAACGTTAAAGTATAGCAATTTTTTAAAGCAAAAGTATAAATTGCCTTCATTTAATAGATTATTAGGATTCATTCCACTTGGTGTATTAATACAGTGCCATATGTACCATTAGGTGCGGATAAGGGAAAGTAGTTGTGGTAGTATAAATTTTATAATTAAACACTTCATTCAAAACTATCATTCTTTTTTTACTTGCTTTGAGCCTAAACCATTAAAGCGTTGTTTGGTATTTTATTATATAAGTGTGTATTCAGTAAGACGTTTCGCAATGGACCCGATGTGTTAGGTACCCTGCGTTGTTCCGACTCCTCACTTGGCTCCTCGCACTCCAGCACGTGATCTGAATGGGTTAACAGTTAACCCCCTGTGTACTCATTAATCACTGATAAAAATTGGACTTAAAACAAATAAAATATTTTTAACACGTTAGAGACTCGGAAAATTTTTCGACGAGTTACTGTTTATCTAATCTAATCTGTCGACTTACAAATTAAAAGAAAAATGAATACAAATGAAAAATGTGCATTAAGCCCACTTTATATGGCGTAGTTTACTACACAGTTTTCTGTGCAGTCTGAAAACGGTCCCGTATAAAGCTAAAACTGCATGAAAAACTGTGTGCTAGTGTCAGATTTAAGCAGACATGACAGTCAATGTTTTTTATGTAACGTTTAAGTAGACATTGGTTTATTGTATGCTTTTAAATACGTAAAAAAACCAATAACATATTTACATTATTAGCTAAATATACAATTTCCTGAGAGCAAACATACGATAATAACTTACAATCGCGTTTCAAAAATACACATATTTAGCGTGTCTTTTGACAGAAGTTTGACAGACTGCACAGTTTTCTGAACAAGAAAACTGTGTAGTTTTCTGAACAAGAAACTGTCCCATATAAAGCGGGCATAATGCCCGCTTAGTCATGTGGGATCGTTCACGATGATCGTTTGTGGTTATTATACACGTTTATGTTTGTTATATGTTTGTTATATTATGTTTGTTATATCTATGTACGATTTTTTTTTTTTTTTTTAAATACCGGGTTAAGTTAGAATATTTATTGACTTTGTATTGAAATGTTGATGAGGAATAGCATTTTTTTTCATCGTAAAATCAATACTTTAAATATGTGCGTAGATTTTCACGGTCGTTGTTATTTCTATATTTGTTGTTTTTTAGGATTATCCGTGTTGTGTTTTTTTAGGAGAAAAAAACACAACACGGATAATCCTAAAAAACAACAACAAATATAGAAATCAATACTTTAGTTCCTAAAAAAATCGCCCTTAAAGATATAACGGGAAATCGTCCTATAATTTTAAATTCAGTTTTTTTTGTGTGAAAAATAAAAAAAATCTATTTCAAAAGATTCCTCGTAAAAACATATTTAAAAACTGAGCTTATAAAAACGGATTGAACGCAAACGGATGCTTTAAAAGCTCCCGTCTTCTAAGCGCACAAAAAGGGTCGTGCTGAATATAATATAGTTGATGCGTGGCATTAGTGTGTCTTTCGACTTACGCTTTAGAGCCAGTCCAAGGTATCGAATACGAAACATTGTTGTGTGAAAATTAAATTAAAATAAATATTTCGTATTGGCCTCATCGGAAATTTAACCCGCGACCTGTTGCATAACAGCTCAACGCGCTTACTACTATACCACGAGACGGACATAGAAATAATAAGAAAATGTTTGATATCTTGTACTAAAACTTCACAGTTTCTTGTTCAGAAAACTGTCTGTCAAAAGACAGGCTAAATATGTGTAGTTTTTAAGCGCGATTAACAATACAATTTATATCGTTATTGTCGAATTTAAATGCCACCTTTCTACCTGGCAGATGCTATTTTTTAAAATCAGTTCATTCTTTATTATATGTAATAGTAAAATTATGCAGATTAATTTTATTTCATAATTAACCCTTAAAGTGCTCACTTCATTTGAAAAACAATTATTATAAGACAATGCTTAAAACACAGTATAATGAATTATGAATCTCTAACCGGACGGGTGAAAGCAAAACCTATAGCAATTTGGATAATTCATTTTGAAAACGTACCTAAATTTCGGAGGCTGAGAGATCATAACACAATTACAAAGCTGCAGGAAGTGTACTTAAATATTTAACACCATCAGTGCTCGGGTTCCGTGTAAATATTGTTTATCAGGAGCTAAGGGGTAGAAGCATTAATTTAGTTACACAACCTATCTCAAGGGAGACACACTTAGCTGAGAAAACGTTAAATTAAATAACGATTGTTGTTTTTCAGAAATAAAATCAAAATTATTTTGTAAAAATATCTACAAGCATTTACTTTACAGTTATTTATTACCAATTACTAGCTTAAATTTAAAAAAAAAACAACACTTTTACTGATAATAATAATCGGCTAACTTATATAGCGCCATTTTGTGAGAAATCATCTCAACTGGGGCGCTTTAACCTAAGCTTCCAGTAGCTCAATCACAGATAACTATCGACATAGTTAAAAACGTGCTAACCACGTGCTAACGCTAACGATTTGACCGATCACAATGACATTCGTTCAATACCACGTTCGCCGAGCCGAGCACTGCCGATCTGAGCCGAGCGGAGCCGATGCACGCGATATCGCGGCCGTACGTCAAACGTCAAATCATCGCGCTTGTCGGATTTTTTATTATGTCGACTGCTTTTCTCAATATTTGGCTTGCCGAAAACCGGCTAAATGCAATACGGCACTCGAGAAAGATTGAATGAAAATATGTGCGAGTAAGATATATCTCGGGAAATGGCTCGCGACTAGAAGCGCTCGTTTAATAATCCCGATCGATAACTTTTAAAGCGTGTTCCATTGTGATCGCGAAAACGTTAAACATCCATGGGTAAGAAATCGTTATCACGTCGCTTATTACCAAGTCTGTAGTGATCTGTGATCGAGCAACAGCTGTAGACTATATTACTGTAACTTGAGCAGACTAGGGCAATTACGCATTCTGGGAATTTGTATGTGAGATTTAAAAATGTGCGTTTTTAATTGCGACCGAAATTGACTAGGTCTCTGAATAAGTAAGTGTGAAGGCAGTTGATTCCAGGCAGAGGGTCCAGCCGCTGCACAAGCACGATCGCCAACCTTGGTGTTTGGACTTCGCCGGGGTTCACAAAGTCTTCCTCTGGCTGAATCGAGTGCGGATCTTAGAGAGTTGAATGTCTAGGGTTTCTGTTCTCTGCAATGCAAAGGTCTGATAGATATGTAGGGGCCATCTTATGTACCGATTTAAATACAGTCCAGCAGAGCTTTAACTAAATTCTCTCTGGACATTTAGGCCAGTTCGAGTCTCGGGAATGTTGTGAGAATATTTTGATACCGCGGCTATAATAGGGTTCTTCCCGATAGCATGAATATCCTTGAAAACGCTATAAATATTAAAAGTATATTTTTACAATTCCAACGATATTAACATTTTGTTATCATTTATAAATGTATGTTTTAAAAACACGAGATTACGAGTGACTTTTAACGCCCGTTATTGGCTAATATTGATGTATTTAATGATAGATGTGGTAAATTCAAGAGGAACTTGAAATCTTTTTTTTATAACCTCTGATCGAATAAATTAATGCAAACAAACTACTGAAAGCTTTTAAAACTGTAAATTGTGTACGAGAATAATAATGCTGTGTAATTCTGTAATTGATGTGCAATATAACCATGTATGTAATTATTTATGATAAATGTAAAATGTAAGATATTGTCACATTGTAGAGTTACCTTTATTAAATAAATAAATAAATGACGTCTCTCCGTCTACCGTGGAAGGCGTGAAATTCATTCCGTAGCTACGGAAGTAGTGAGCGCCTATATTGCTGTGACGTCACACCGCATGCGCGCTAAATGGAGGATTTTGCGAGCGATTTGAAAAAGCACTATTTCAAACCGCGCTAGAAAATTCATATGACATCGTAAAATTTTTAAAAAAAATTCCCTAGATATTGTAATTTTTCAATCAAACTTTATTGAAAATTTACTGATTTGGGGGATGCGCAGGAACTGGTTGTCGATATGGTATGAAGATGATGATGATGAACTAAAAAAAGACAACTTTAGGAAAAACGTAAAAATAATACTATATTAAGATACTGTTTCATTTGCCGCCTCGTGGTTGTAGTTGGGCGTAGGTTGGGCTAACATGCATGATGTCGTGTGTTCGATTCCCGATTAACATGAAATATTTATTTGAATGTGATTTTCACATAAAAATATATCATATGTGATACCTTGGGCTGGCGTTAAATCGTAAGACTGATCATCTTGCATTCATGTAAAAAATTATCCAAATTCACTGCACTTGGTGTCCCGCAAGTGTAACACAAGCGTACTATGCACCATTGGGTGCGGATAAGGAAGAGAGAGAGAGAGAGAACTGTTTTATTGACACTGGACTTTTTTTAAATTCAATATCGCGACATAAGATTGATTTCTCAGTTAGAACGTTTGGATCGTATTCTAAGATTATTTTCGTCAAATTTGGACTAAGTGCCGTATAGTATTCACGGTGCGATGTGTGCTAAAATGAAACAAAGAAAATTGATTTGCGTTTACTAATTATTCAGCTATATTTAGCTAATTTAGCTGTAAAAATAGGCGAAAAATATTAAAACGTCCGCTGTCGCTTAAATTAACACAAGTGTCAGAAAAATCAGCTTTAATATCGCTTGATTAACTTGTGGATTAAACGCTCGTGATTGAACGCGGTTCTGAGACCAAAAAAGAGGCAATAAAAAAAGATTGATATAATCGAAATAGTTCGTGCAAACTGCCCCTCAGCCGATCCGGTAACGAGGAGCTTGCGTGACAATACACACCGAACACCTACACACTAACGTACATAGCACATACCACATACCTGCCTCTTGTTACGGGACAGAAGGATGTAAGTGACATGGGAGCAAAATTAGTGAAAAACAAAAATTTACTGATTCGCAAACACAGTAAATATTCCTAGAGGTAATTGTCAATAATGGTCGAGTGAATGATTGAATGAGTGAGTGATAGTTCGCCTCGTGGCATAGTGGTAGCGCATTTGCCTACCGCGCATGAGGTCGCGGTTCGACCCTGTAGGGGGTTAACATGAAATATAGATTTATGTGATTTTCATATTAATATTTTCATGTGTGATACCTTGGACTGGTTCTGAAGCGTAAGGCTGATCACCTCATCTTCATGTATTAAAATGATCAAGATACACTGCACTTGGTGAACCAATGCAGTGCCCTATGCACCATTGGGTGTGGATAAGGGTACTAGTAGTAGTAGTAGAATGATTGAAATCTGTTTTCACAAAAAGCTCAGTTCAAAATTGCAACCACTTGTATGCGGCTGTATGTTTTGATATTTTGTTTAGTTCAGTGCCAGTCCAAGGTATCACATATGAAATATTTTAATCGAAAAACCTATCTTAAAATAAATATTTTATATAGACCGCATCACCTGATTAAGTTAGGAAGAGACAACCAAAAGCTGAAATAAACCGCCGAATTAGGCTGGGATGGGCAGCGTTTGGGAATGTATCCCACATTATGAAGAGTCCAATTCCTAACAACCTTAAAAGGCAGGTATTTAACATGTGCAATATGTGCATACTTCCATTGCTGACTTATGGGGCGGAAACATTGACACTGACTATCCAATCGGCCAGTATATTCCGTGTAGCGCAAAGGGCAATAAAGCGAAGCATGCTCGGCATCAGTTTAAGACACCATGTCACTAACGAGGAGATAAGAAGACGGACTAGAGTCATAGACGTCATAAAAGCTATCTCCCAGCTGAAGTGGACATGGGCTGGACATGTGGCACGCCAGAATGAGGACCGATGGACGAAGCGCCTGCTGAACTGGAGACCTAGAGCTGCAAGGAGACCTGTAGGAAGACCATCAAGAAGATGGACAAATGACATAAAAAGTACTGCAGGATCCAGATGGCAGCTCGAGGCCCAGGACAGAAAGCAGTGGACCAATATGGGGGAGGCCTATGTCCAGCAGTGGACGAACAATGGCTGATGAAGAAGAAGACCGCATCGGTAATCCAACCTGCAACCTTATGCATAGCAGCCCAAAGCGCTACCATTATACTACGAGGCAGAATAACCTGTTTTAAGCTTGGAGTATAACCATCCCTTATCAGCACCAAATGGGGCATACTGCACTGTATTGGTTTATTTTTGTTATTATTGATATCTCAACAGACACAGAGAAACTCTGGAAACGAATGTGGGTTATCTAGGCGTTTACAGGGCTTATGACCTGTCATTGGCTGGGTGGGTTAAGTGGCCACTTGATGTGTTACAACATTCCCCGTTTCACCTAGTATTTGATATCCATATCTGCCAATATACAGTAAAATGGCGGGACGATTCACATGTGAACACTCTCTGTCATCCATTAAGAAAATGGTTAAGCATTTTAGCAGAAACCTTTATGATTGCAAGTGAGATTCTTACCGAATTATATCACCTACTAGGAAACGCCCTGAAGATAAATCTTTAATTTGTTATGCTTATAACTTTTACCAGCTAATTTTTATAAACAACATTATGAGTGTGTCCAAACACTTGTAGACAAAAACTGGATTTCACCCATTACGGGCTAATAATTACAATTTGACATCTCAACAGAGTCGAGAAGATTGGAAGGGAAAATGGATATCTAGGCGTTTACAGGGCTTATGACCTGTCATTGGCTGGGTTAAGTGGCCACTTGATGTACTACAACATTCCCCATTCCACTTATCACCTGACAACCATGTATGACAAAATTTTAAAACTTGTATATATGTTAAGCTTGTACAGAAGAATACGGTTTATTTTTGTTTTTTATTTGGCTTTTTGTACATACAATGGTGTGTACATTGCCGGGTTTATTGCCCAGTTGGCAATTTCCTCCAACCACCTAATAAAATACATTGGCGCAGGTATTTAACATTAGCGCAATAACAAGCAAGCATTATCGACAAAATTAAGAAAGGGCTTTTACGATGGTTTGGTCAGGTAAAAACAGGAATAAAATTCAAGGAATAGATAGAATGTTTTTTTAGTCGTTTTTTAAAAGAGGTGACTGTTTCGGTTTTCCTTAATGAGGAAATCCACTGCTACCCGTAATTAAATTTTAAAAATGCTTTCGTGTAGACGCAAATATTTAAAAATTTTGAAGTCGGATTAAATATCTCAATAATTTACCCAAAAATAAATAAAAAATTTTGAAAATAGCATTCATTTCAAAATCTTAAACAATGACGTAACTCCTTGTATCTAAGTGTAGTGTTTTCCGTTTCCGTTTTTAAAGATGGCCGCCATTCACTCTCCCTAGAACAGCTGTTGACAGTTTGAGTGACAGTTGGCTGGAGAAATCGTTTGCATAGGTTTTTTGACAGTTTTGTTATTGGCTGGAGAAATATGTTAGCCGTGCCATGCCGTTAGCCGCCCGTTTTATGACGTCACTCCTGCAAAAATGACGCACTTAGTACATAGTAGTATTTGGCGCGGTATTTGAAATGTGCTACTTTAAAAAATCGTATCTTCATCAATAACTTATAAAAAAAATATTAAATATTTTTTTTTGCTTAGTTAAATAGTGCGTTTATAGAAAAAAATACTTTAGAAAACAGTGGATTCCCGCATTGGGCTTGGTTTGCCAAGTGCTGAGAATTTTGATCGTTCGTCACAAACCTGTCTAATATTTACCAAAATATTGCATACGCTGTTTTGTGTTTGAATAGTCGGAATGATGTTCTGTGTCTGTGTGTGCTTTGTATGTGTGTATGTTTGTGAAAAGTCTCGCTACTCCGTTACCATCACGCTTCATGCTATAACTCTTTCCGAACAATCTAGAGATCATTTTCACTGCGATATTGGGGGGGTAGAGAACGGAATACGCTCATTATTTATTGCGGGGCTGTATGTAGTCCAAACATGCTTTTTCACTAAACATATTAAGCCATGATTATTCATTATGTTTTATCATCATCATAGTTTTTCTTTGATAAGATGAATCAGTTACATATTATTAGTGGTGGCGCATTTGGCTACCATGCATGAGGTCGCGGGTTCGATTCCCGTAAGGTGTCAACATGAAATCTTTATTTGCATGCGATTTTCATATTAATATTTCAAGCGTGATATATTGGACTGGCGGTGAAGCGTAGGACTGGTCATCTTATCTTGATGTAATAAAATGATTAAGATACACTGCACTTGGTGTACCAATGCAGTGCCCTATGCACCATTGGGGTGCAGGTAAGGGAGAGAAGCAGTAGTATTGTGTGGCTACCTATTTCTTTGGATCATTTTTTAAAACACGAAAATCACACTCAGTCGGCGAGCGAAAACAGCGACAAAGCGCTGTCCAATTCAATGTATTTATACATACATCCAAAATCCCTGAATTAGATGGTTTACTCCGTCGCTGATTTCGCTCGCCGCCCCAAACGCGCATCCGCCATGTCCATCCATCATCATCATACCATATCCGCTCCCTATGTGGAGCATATGGAATCCACAAACTGCATCCAGGCCAAGCGATCGGCCGCCAGCTCCCGTGCATCCTCCCAAGTCAAGTCCACGTCCCGCAGCTCTGACGCAAACTTCCGACGAATTGTCAACAGTGGACGGACGACCAGGACGCCGAGAACTTGATGCCTTGTAAAATAGGCAAGCATGGTTAAGGCTCTCGAGAGGCATACGTAGTATACAGCCAGCTGGATGACAGTAGATACCGAGGGTTGCTGTGTCCGGTGCCTCACCTCTGTGTTCCTTACAAAGTCAAACCATCGCACACCTAAAATTCTTCTAAGACACCTATTCTCAAAACTCAGAAGTCTGCTATCTTGGGCCCTGGTTAGGTGCCAGGATTCGCAGCCATAGAGGAGAACAGGTGTGATGCTGGAGTTATAAAGGCGGTATTTTTGTTTTAACCGAGTAAACATCCGATCTCCAGACAGCTTTCATCCGCCATGTCACAAGCATAAAAATAAATTATATCACCTGTAAAAATAAAAAATAGCCTTGTATTAATGTGATATAACTAAGTGGATACAAAAACGCCCTTGCACGTGCATCTGTGAGTTTACAAACAGCTTAAATCTGCCGGTAAAACTGTTGTTTATGAACGATTATGCAAATAAAAATGTTACGTATTTGTTCCACGTTCTGCTGCGGCCTTTTTTGTGGAAATACCGAAATGTCTCCGTAACGCGATTATTAAAATAAAAGCTCATTGATAAAGTGGGGTGAAGTGAAACGACGGCCCGTGAATAATAATACAGCGCTGTGAGGGAAATTTGTATGCCGGAGTAACGTCGCAGAATTTACTCTCATAATAACTGACTACCCCTAAAGCCCTACTGATAGATCTATTAGGAGATAGAGATATATAAAACGTCACATGACATTCGGGAACAAATTTGCCTACATGCAGAGATAACGATAGAGGGAGGGAGAGATAGATAGAGGGAGGAAAGAAGAGTCAAAGTTAATTTTATGTTTATCACGTAATAATCATACAGTATCATATAATATATATGCATTGGTTGACTTTTTTTATCAGCCCATGCCGGGATATGCTGTGACAGTTCAGGGGCGTAGAAAGGGAAAAATATAATATTTTTTAATATATATGTCGCGTATAGCGCGTTTGACTGCCATGCATGTGGTCGCGGGTTCGATCCCCGATATGAGTCAGTATGAAAATATTTAGATTTAATAAAACTTATTAAACGCTTTGTAATTATACACCATACACGAGTTTATTAGATATTTCTAACACTTCTGGTTTCGGATATCAGTCTATCCATCCTCAGGTATACTTATTAACATACAAAAATACAGATATACCTAGTAATAGTAGGGACTTATCAAGTTGAGCGCTATGTCTGATGAAATTTAAGGCTAGACTTATCAGAATCAACTTCCTTAAGTTTTCCTTAGAAGCTTCTTTGTTTACTATGTTATTCATCATTCTGGTTGCTTTTCCCACCCTTCGCATCCCTTCATCGCCATCACCTTCATCCCCAACCCACGGAGTACAGAGGACAGAGTATAGGAACAGAGGACAGCGCTCATTAGCAACTCTGGTGACAGTATCGGGAACTAATCTAGAAGCAGGGAAACCATTATAGTGTGCAATCAATACACTGACCAATAACATACGTTAAAAAAAGCTATACACCGTGTCCCACGATGAGACCGCGAAACTCCAGAGGGTGATTCTTCATGATATTCTGAGAAAAAAAATCTAAATAAAAAGTTTTTAAAAAAAACTCAATTCTAATTTCTTTAAAAAAATATTAAAATATGAATAAAAAATTCACGCGTGTAATACCGTCAATTTTTGAACTGCTCACACCACGTGACCTGCACCAATAAGCGCGAAGAAATCACATATTTTTGAAACTTAAACTAAAGATTCAGATATGAAATTCGAATACAAGGCGTACCAGAGCGGACCCCCACTCCTCCCCGCCCATCGCAACCCCGCCGCCGCTAGCACTTCAAACAGAAGTATTACACTCGTCGCTTTTTATGAATACTTTTTTAAAATTAATTATTGGAAATGCCCGGATCAAAAAAATTTATAAGGATTTTTTTCATGTACCATAAACAATCACCCTCCGGAGTTTCGCGGTCTCATCGTGGGACACGGTGTATAGAGATTACAAAGAAAAGGTTCGCAGATTCGATTCTCGATGGAAGTCAATATCAAATATCTGTTTGAATGCGATTTTCTGAGTAAAATATTTCAAAATATGTGTTATAATCGTATATATTCAGTACCACCCGTTTTGTGCGCTTAGGAGACGGATGCTTTTAAAACATGAATTTTAGCGGTCAATCATATATGTTGAATATAATGTAATTGGAGGATTTGAGGATGGCTTAGGTACCAGGTGAGGTTCGAAGATTCGCGTCCAGATAGTGAAATGTCCTACCTTTGCTAGGTGGTTGCTCTTCTTCCAGCGGGCGCACAACAACGGGAACACTGATGCACTTTTTGGCTGATGATCAATAATTGTTTTTTTTTAGAAAATTGCCGATAGGGGTAGTTTTGCGGTGAGGAACAAATCGCTACTGGCGCGGAATGAGGAAGGCGGGACGGGGCCGAGGTAGCGGGAGGGGCGGGGGAAATTAAATATAATAAAGTGTGTGTGTGTAAATTAATTAAACTATATAAGTGCGGCGTTACCAGTAATCATATACATAATATATGCCATATTGTATCAATTTAACTTGTAACGGAAATAACAAATAAAAAAAATATTTTAAAATACATATTTTACTCTTCTCGAGTTACTAGATGTAGGATTTCTTGATTTAAAAATTGTTGCATTATATATGAAAATTAAAACTAAAATTAATTTAATCTCAATTCACTCTAATATGTAAAATGAAGTTTGGTACGCAAACGTTCAACTAACTAACTAACCATCACGCCATTTCCCCGAAGGGGTAGTAGAACGCCACACCACTCTGTCCTGGCAACTTCTCTTGCTTCCTCCACATTCATACATCTTCTCATGCACGCACGTATTATTCGACTTCTTAAAAGCACTTGTAGTTATTCAATTAATTTATATAGCTAAAAGCTGGTACCTGAATTTATGAACTTAACTCTGTTTGTGAATGATATGATTTTTTTATGATCATTGTTTTAACTAGAAATATGATATAAATAACAAATGTAAACAAGCTACTAAAAAGTACTCATGTAGGTTGGCTCATAAATTGTCAAAATTAATTTAAATGAATTCGCGGGAGTCAGAAATCAACGTCAACATCATTCATGTACATTTCCGATAGATGTCAGCAGTTAAACAAGCTTATTGTACATCATGGCCATAAATCCTCTGATCAGGGCAGTTTGATCCCAAGATAGTCCTAATTCACTCACCATCGGCCACGGTTAGTGGTCGATCAGTAGCGGGGATCACCAGCTCCTGGATCCTGACTTCAGGTCACAGTCCACAGACCCGCTGAAAACAGAATCTCCTCTGGCCTAATTTAGGTGGCGAGGTGACCATTAATATTGTTGTTTATATCTAGGTACGATGTATTTTGGGGTTGTTATAATTATGTCTACTTATAAACTTTAACAATGTGCACTGCTTCTCAAAATTAATGTTCTAGTAGTTGAAAGCTTCACCGAAAGCTAGTAAAATCTACGTAGCTATTAAGTAAAATAATAACAAAACAAAAAAAAAACCTCTAAGGCGTCTAAGGTATTGATTGCTTGATTGGTATTAACAGACTTTAAAATAGGTATTACAAATAAATAACGATGAAAATGTAGATTGGGAAAAGGAATAACAAAATAAAAGCCAGTAGACAATCTTTAAAATAATCGTTTAGAGACGCATTAGAGTGATTGGTAGCCGCAGTTTACTGTACGACAAACTGCGACTAATAAATCGCCATGAAAAAACAATCAGTTTTAAAATGTAGGTACAGCCACCATGCTGCAAAAAAGGTATCATAATTTTTTCCTGCTTTCTGGCTTAGTTATTTACGACTATTTGAAAGCAGCCCCATTATTGAAATATTTGAGTAATATATTATAAGAACTGAAATGTCTATTTTTATTATTTTGAAAGATTTTATTAACCAATGGATTTCTATCAAAATGAATCATATTTATAGTTTATTCATAGTAAAACAGATAATAAATAGTTGAAATTAATTCATTTTATATAGTAGAATAAGATAAGTAAGCTTGTACCTACATAAACAATTACCTATTTGCACAATTACTACAGGAATAATTATCTTTGCAGTCTCTAAGTTAATGCAAAGATAGATGCAATTGTCTTTTGGGCGGTATGGTGAGCGGTAGAAGTTGTGTTAATTACGTGATTCAGGAAACATTTCAGGAACTACGTTTCAGTGTGACTTTCAGGAACTGAAACTTTCAGCGACTATCGAAAGGTAGGAGAGAGTTCACTGGTCTAGACTTTAGAACTTTCCTACCAATAAGCTGTACCAGAGAATCAGTAGAACGCACCACTGAACAACTTATATTGGACTTATTTTCCAATAAGAAATATTATTATACTATGTAAAGAAGGTATAAAAATATATTTTTATGGCTATATTGAGACCAGCGTTAGAAAAATTGGTGTTTTGAAGATGAATTTCCAGATCTATTGATCACCATATAACTTTAATTCCTGACTATTTCCTTGGGAAATACATAAACCGATTTTTTTTAATCATCAAGACCCATGTCATGTGTAACACCTCGTGTCAAGATGCCCAGATATCCCAGGCTCTGTCGATGGGTCGAGATCTTCAAATACCTGGGAGCGTACATGACAGAAAACGGCAGAGTTCAAAAAGAACTGGGATTGCGGCTTGGAGTAGCGGGCACCGCATTCAACAGCTTTCATAAGCTGTAAACGTTTACTCGATTAAACAAAAATGCCACCTTTATAACGCTTGCACCACGCCTGTTCTCTTTTATGGCTGCGAATCATGGCACTTAACCAAAATAGCAGAGTTCTGAGTTTTGCGAATGGTGTCTTAGAAGAAAATTAGGTATGTGGTGGTTTGATTTTGTAATGAATGCAGAGGTGAGGCAATGGACGCAACAACCCTTGGTATCTACCATCCGGTGAAGGCATTTCGGCTGGTAAGATACTACATGCCTCCCGAGAGCTTTAACCATGCTTGCCTATTTTACAAGGCATCAGGTTCTCGGCGTCCTAGTCGTCCGCTGTTGACTATCCTTCGGCAGTTTGCGTCAGAGCTGCGGGACGTGGACCTGACCTGGGAGGATGCGCGTCAACTGGTAGCCGTTCGCTTGGCTTGCAGGCAGTTTGTGGAATCCATTTGCTCCACATAGGGATAAGATATGGAATGAGGATATGTATGAATTCTAAAGAAAAAACATTTTTGTGGCAAAAAATAATAACAATAATACGATACAGCTTGTATGGACCTGTATTTACGTTTCTGTTCAGGTTCGTTTTAAAATAATAATGAAAATTAATCGAAATGAGTGTTTTTCATACAAATATGAACCAATGCGGGCTTTGTAATCAACTTTGTGAGGTAATCTTCAACAAATTATCTGTAGTGCTCCGGCTCTGCGTTCCAGTGGTGGACTAGAGTAATATATCAATCCGCCGTAATCAGTGCCGGCTCCGATCTGCATAATGAATATTTGCATTAATTGTTGGTTTATTGCGCAATGCTATCGGGATTCCACCACTGTGCTAGTAGGTAATATATACCTACACACTCGGTACAGACGTGCTCCAATTATTAGACTACAAAAGTAAATATTATGTATTTTTATGTTATTTGTATGACACCAGTTCCAGTTTTTCATTTTTGTTAATGTGTTTTACCAACTATTTACATTAATAATACACTGTGCTAACATTGTTTACTACGACACAATGGAAAAGATTTATCACACTCTTTTAACATAGTAAAATATGCGATAATATACTAATTATAATATATTTGAAAATTATTAAATTTAGTGTTTTTTAAAATCTATCACGCAGCGATTATAATAAAATAAATATGCTTGATTATTTAAATAATCTCACTCATTAAAATAAAGAGGTCACCTCCGCCACAACTTGATTTATGGTTTTAAGCGAAAACAAGCAAAAAATTGAAATATTTTGAAAATTTTACAAGATAAATTTCCTAAAATAAATAGTAAAATAATGTTAAAATCCTTTATTTTATTTTATATCCCTACAGAGATGAGGTAGATTTTTTTTCTGTCTTAAATTCAGGAATATGGATATTCGAGCGTTTACAGGGCTTTATGACCTGTCATTGGCTGGGCTCAGTGACCACTTTATGTAGGTACTACTTCATTCCCCATTCCGCTTATTAGCGAATATCCACACCAGGTAACATTTTTGATTTTTGTAAATATGATACGAATCAAGAATCATCCACCAGCGAGTTGAAAGCTCCATCTATGCATTGATATTGAAGTTAAGTATTTATTGGCAAATCACTTAATTTTAGTAGTCAAGACTCTTCTGACGACTTAAATTAAGTACTAGTAATCTCCTGCAGATGAATGCAATTTATTTTACTTATATTTAGTCCAGGAATTTTATACACAATTTGGGTCGTGTTCAAATACTTGTACACAAATCTGGATTTTATTCCAAGACGGGAGTAGGTATATATTTTTTTTATATTTAGAAATGAGGTAGATTTTTTTAATTTTTTTAATTGGAAATCGTCTCTTCATCTAATAATTTGATCACGCGTGTAGAAAATGCATTTTCGTTATGCGGAACAGGAACGGAGCCGAAAATGAGCAGTGAGCAGTGAACAGTGGCGGTGCAGTGTGCAGTAGTGTGCGGTCACTTCCGGAACGGGCAAAATACTTACACCGAGCCGCCCCTGTAATCAATTCCTAATTCATTTTTAGACGTGCAAGTATTATAAACATTCACTGGAATTTCGTCTAATCAGTCTGATTTCATTGAAATGATTAGTAGTCGAGTAAATATAAGTTGTCCGCCTCGTCGCATAGTGGAAGGCATTTCGATTACCGTGCTCGCGGGTATTCTCATGCGGGGATCAATATGAAATATTTATTTACATGTGATTTTCATATCAATATTTCATGATAACTTAGACTGGTTCTGATGCGTAAGACTGATCAGCTTACCGTCATGTGATAAAATGATCAAGATACACTGCACTTGGTATACTAATGCAGTGTCCTATGCACCATTGGTGCGGATAAGGGAAGGTAGTATTAGAATAGTTTCTAAAAATTTTCATCAGGTTTTCCTTACTGATGAGTTTTGATTAAACAGTAGTGTCCAGTAGTTTAAAGTAGTTCCATTAATTCCAACTTTTTTTTCAAACTATTAGTTATTTCAGAAAACTTCATACAATAGAACATTTAACATAGTCTATTTAACGTATTGCCGCAACCTTTCACTATCAGTACAACTGACAGAACAGCGTCAGGTTATAAGAAAGCGCTGAGCTTTGAGCTTTAAGGTACGGAAGTTTTTTTGCGTAATTGGAAAATGCTATCATGCGTAAATCGAACGTTCAGTGAATTTTCCGCCATGTCATTACAAACACACCGCCTACTTGGAGTTACTAAATGCTATTGAATTGAGGGAGGCCAAGGTATATGTACGTATGCCAATACTATGTTATGTATATGGCCTAGCCAGCCGAAACGCCTTCGCCGGATGACAGTAGATACCAAGGGTTGCTGCGTCCGTGCCTCACTTTTGTGTTCCTCACAAAGTCAAACCACCGCCCGCACGCCTAATTATGTATTATTTATTTATTTGTTCTCAAAGTAGTAAATACTTAATTTTTTACGTATGTCCTAATATAACCACTTTATTATTATGTGCAAATAGCAAAACCTTAAACATGATTATTTAATATTAATTGCGATGTATTTTCTTAATCTAGACTTAAAAACACTCTTTTTTTTTATCTCTTCTGGAATTTCTTCAAACATATTCACTGCTCGGTGCATCAAAGAATTTTGTGATTTAGATTTTTTTACGAAACAGTAGCCTTAGTCTATTTCTATTTCGAGTTTCATGGCCATGTTGATTTTGATTAACATATAATTTTTTTTGTCAACTCTCTTGAGGAAAACCCGTTTATAATTTTATATACAAAAACCATTACATTCATAAATATCAATTGTGAAACTGTCATTATATTTGTTTCTTTTAACTTAATTAATATCTTCTACACCTATTCTCAAAACTCAGAACTCTGCTGTTTTGGGCCCTGTTAGGTGCCATGACTCGCTGCCGTAGAGGAGATCAATAAAACAAGTGAAGTTAAAATCTTTATGTATATTATAATTATTTTTAAGACGCTTCAGTTGTTAGTAAATCACTGAGTATATAAATCTAATTTAATTAAATGACCGTCAATTTCTTGGCACATGCCTCCCCTCTCATACCACCTTCTTCTAAGTTTCCCGCCCTTTCCTTGTATTTCCCGCCATTTATTATTCCACATTAGTCCGTGCAGACTCCTTCATGAGGCTTCTAGTAGGAGAAGCTTCTGGAATTTGCCAGAGAATTAAATGCCCCCATAGATCTTGTGACATACCCTGTGAAATATCCCGAATTTATCAACAGTATTTTGAGTTGGTCCAAATTTTAAATTAAAACTCTTGGCTTCGAAGAATGATAATTTATTCAAAATTAATCCAGTTTTCACAATAAAATTAAAATGGCCGTGGTATTTTCGAAATAATAGCAGAAAATAGACATTAGACAAGAGATACGAGGTTCGATTTCTTCAATCATAACTCGTTTTTGTTCTTTAAAATTGTAAACTATGTTTTTGTAGGATGTTTACTGTTTTGCTGATAGTGAGTAGAATGTAATAAAAGCGATTGCAGAAAGTGATTTATATCTTAGGTACCTACAAAATTGATTTTCTTTTTATATTTATTTATTTACGGCACATTCCTTTTACAAAAAAACACTTTAAAACAGCGATACATAAATTAAATATAAACAAAGAATAAAGAGTCTTGTGCTAAATTGTAACAATTTTTTTTTTACATTGTTTTTGTGTTGTGTTGTGTTTTGTGTTGTGTTTTTACATTTTTGTAAATAGTATGTCCGTAATTAACTTTTAAATAACGTAATCTCGATTTCCCGCACAAAAAAGGTCATGAAATATACGGTAAGATGCGTCTATTAATATTTTAATCAAGTTTTGATGTAAGTAGCGCCTAAAATAGAAAAAGGTACATAGCCACTTCTCTGGTTCTACGCAACAATTATTATATATTCAGTACCACCCTTTTTGTGCGCTCAGGAGACGGGTGCTTTTAAAGCATTTTTTTGCGGTCAATCCGTTTTTGAATATTTTTTTACGATGAAACTTCTGAATTTAAATTTAAATATTCATAGCTATTCAAACGATAAAAAACTGAATTTACAAAAAATATGGTCTTCCCTATTAGGTACATTTCGTCAATTTCAGAATGTTTTAGTAATGAAAAATTTATCTGTGGCTCTGTAAATGAATAAAATTAATTAATTTAATCTTGTGAGAATGTTTACTGAGATTCTCAAAAAGCAGCATGAGGAGGCAATTACAGAAAGCGACACAAAGTTTGAAGGATGAGGAACGACGGGGAGTGTGGAAGTTAAAAGATTCGTAAAGGATTTTCTTTTCCCTTTTGGGTTATTGTGAAGCATTTGCGCTTTGAAGTGCAAATTAATTTGAAACCTCCAGAGCAGAACTCTTAAGCTGAGCCTTTTTTATACTTAAGGGGGAAGTTCACGCTCAGGGCATCCGTGAAATTAAAGGGACAAAACAAGCAACAAAAAATGTGTTGTATCTTAGTACGTGTTTATTGCAATGAAAACGATTGTGTATATTATGTACATATTGTTCTATATTTAAAACTGTTATTACTTATTACTTCATTTTAAAACCCACGATTGTACTCCCACGACTTTTACGCCTCATTCTGGGACATTACATTGTAATTCAAACATTGCATCAACAAAAAAGGGGAAATATAAATAAATAAAATAAAATACAAAAATAACTTTTTTGTATTTGATAAAAATTTAAAAATATATCCGAAAAAAAAAACCAATTACTCAATTTTACGAAAAACTATGGGTCAAATAAAAAAGAATTATTATGCAATATCGACTCAAAGTATGATGTAGATTTCACTGGTTTCCCACTTGTACATCGGGTTTCGTTTAGTCGGAGGTTATTTACTACCCCTACCAATCGAGAAATGTTTATTTTTATACTCTCAGCTTAAGAAACCAGAATAAGTAGAGATTGTACTCAACCAAAGAGTCAACATTTCTCAAGCTAAATTCCTAAGTGACTCACTTCCAGAACAATACATGTCACACCTCTCCAGAGCCCCTCCCCCCGCGGTGCAGGGTGCCCCCCTCCCATCCCCCGCACGTGGCGGTGACGTAGTGAGCCGAGTGACGAATTCTCGCCAATTTGTTAACTACCTCTCGACGGAAGAAGAAGACAGCTTGAAAAGAGGAAAAATAGCAAAGTTATTTAAAGCTCCAAATTTCGGGGGTGAAACTTGCTACTCGAGTCGGTGCATGGAAATGTTTTTATTTATGGCACCATGGCTTAATTCAGACAAGAAATATGTAGCTGTATTAGGGTAAAGCCGTAGCCGAAAAATCTATCTAAGCTCGGGTGTGTATTTTTAAAAGTTTATTTAAAACTTCATTTACAATGAGGGAATCCACTAAGTTTTTTTTTCTATAAACGTACTATTTAACTAAGCAAAAAAAAATATATTTAATATTTTTTTTATAAGTTATTGATGAAGATACGATTTTTTAAAGTTGCACATTTCAAATACCGCGCCAAATACTACTATGTACTAAGTGCGTCATTTTTGCAGGAGTGACGTCATAAAACAGATGGCTAACGGCGCAGCGGTAGGTGGTATTTCTCCAGCCAGTAACAAAACTGTCAAAAATCTATGCAAACGACGGCCGGAGCACAGATAATATACCGTCAACTCAACTGTCAGTTGTACAACAGCTGTTTCTAGGAGACTGAATGGCGGCCATCTTGTTTTGCGATAGAAGATTGTATTCAGATTGTATTCCATATTAAAATGCCAGGTTTAAAAAACGGAAACGGAAAACACTACACTTAGATACAAGGAGTGACGTCATTGTTTAAGATTTTGAAATGAATGCTATTTTCAACATTTTTTATTTATTTTTTGGATATTTCATCTCACTTCAAATTTTTTTAATATTCGCGTCTAAACGAAAGCATTTTTAAAATTCAATTCCGCGTTGCAGTGGATTTCTTCAAAACGTGGCAAGTGTACAAGGGCGGATTTTTGCTTCTAAGCAATATTTTCCAACCAACCCTAAGTTATTTTACTGATAATCATTTATTGTACCGAGTATTGGTGGGAAGATAAAGCTTAAAAATTATGTTGCATTATTAACAATTGACATCATAATGGAATAGAGGAAGGATGGAACAGGATAGGGAAGGTTGAATAAAGGATGTTTTAAAGGTTTGAGGAGAGGTAGTAAGTTTTTTTTTTTTGCGTACTTACATGTTTTGAACTTTCATGGTTCACAATTCATGGTTTAAAAATTGCCAGAAATATAAAAAGGTTATTCAAAGTCGGAATAATCGACGTGCGTGCATGAGAAGGTGTATGAATGTGGAGGAAGCATGAAAAGTATGCCAGGACAGAGCAGTGTGGCGTTCTATCCTCTCTGCCTATTCCTACGGGGGGAAATGGCGTGATGGTTAGTTAGTTAGTCTTAATCCATTAAAAAAATGATTACTGAAAAATAGGCATGTGTGCAAGATGATCTACGTGCTAATATGCTTACTTTCAGATTCCTCAAATAAGCCTAACATTAAAATGCTGAAACATAAATATTCTTAAAAAATTAAGATGCACTTAAAAAAGTTGTAGACTGTCAAACAAGCTGCCTCGTAAAAAAAACATAGCAATAAAGCAACTATACGAATGTAAATTATTGTAGCGGAAGGTAATGCTAATAAGATGATCTACACTATGATAATAAATTTTCGTAATAGGATGAAAGTCTTTGAAAATATTAAAAAATAGTGCTTAAAATGATATATATTTATGTTGACAAATAATGACGTTCAGAACTACTGGAGGGAGTATAAAGAGTCACGATTTGAAGTTATTACAGCACTTACAAGAACGCGCACCGCCTCGGCAGTAATTTAGCGAATCAATTTTTCGGATTCAAACATCAAAATCCACGTCATATCCGAGGGTACCAGTGCTAGGGGTGGAGGCGCCGATTAAGTTCTCATAAAACCTTCCATAAAGGCCCCGGCGCCGGTCGCATTACCATAAGCGGAGTCAGCTAAACGGTCCCGGCTTCCCATAAGGGATTACCATAACTGTGGACATAAATCTGGAGGCTGGGAGTCCTCCGCTGGAGCTGGCGACGCGCGACGCCTCATCCGTCAGGGGGCGAGATGCTTGAGGAGCACGGATAATCTATGGCTCACAGCACTAACGGCGGCCTTAAGGCTATCAGAAACGCCACTTTTTGGGTTTTGGTAATTTTAAATCAAAGAAAGTAACATACCTAAAATAATATTTATAAATATTTCCCAATGTAAAAATATAAGCCAGTGATACCTTGGACTGGAACTGAAGCGTAAGACTGATCATCTACCTTCATGTAATGAATTGATTCAAGGTTTAATTAAATTATTTCAATGCAGTGTCCAATGCGGATTAGGGGTAGTAGTAGTAGTAGGTTCCCGGTTGATGGATTTATGTAAGTATGTACGTTTACAAGCTAGTTACAATGAAAGAAACCTTAACTAAATGCAGTATAGATTTTTTTTCTCTTTTGTTGATTTTCCATTCTGACAATATCAAGAAGTTTGCTGGATGACGGTGGATGGGGACGACGCAAGATGGAAAGGAGGGGAGGTGGCAGTTTACAGGCCTATGTCCAGCAAGAGACCTTCACGAGTTGATACGATAATGTGTTTTAAATCATGTAAGCACGATAGCACTATCACGAAACGTTCACATAAAATTTAGAGGGATAAAGATTATGACAACTGGTTTCATACTTTTTAAAATTAAAAACCTCTGAATAATATTTTACTAGTGAATGTATAGCGAAACAGTGAATTCTAATATTGCAAATTTTCATTTCAATTAGTAAAAATATTTAAAAATACGTTTAATAACAAACCTTTTAAAATATAAATGTTAAATGAAAACCTCTGTTTTTGAGCAAACTCGCTTTAAAATTTGGGTTAAAATCATAAATGTTTGTTTTTGATCTGGTTTCCTGCAAATTTAATTTCCTAATATTTCGATATTCATAGGAGAAAGAAAGGCTCTGAATATAAATCAACGTAGACATAAAATTTTTATGCCTTACCTACTCTAGTGAAAAGGACATTAAAGTAAATTCAAACACATTAAGGAAGGCATAACGTTTGTTTTGTGGCCGTTCTCATTATACCAAAGACTTTTTTAATATACAAGAAGCCATTTACACTCCGGTCTAGTCTGTATTATTTTATGAAACGTCTCCTTAATGTTTTTGCAAAAGCTTTTCCCGCCGTTTCCTAGACACTGTAAAACTCGCAGTGGAAAAGTCGAAATCATTACTTTAAGCTAATTACAAAGGAGGAATGAATGATCAAGCATTGCTACAATTTGGCTAGTGTTTCGGGGTTCTCGGTAGTCTTCCGTACCAACATAATGGAGTGTAATCATTATTATTACCCTTGGTCATTTAGACTGAGAGATTTTCCTTACTGACTTCACATAATGACTCCTTAAAGCGAAGTTTATTTTTATTTGAAAATAAAACCTTATTATTAAGCAATAAACGTTTGGAGATTGTATCACCATAACAAACAAGCATGTTAAAGAATTTGTAAAAGGCTCTGCGTTATATAGTTATATAGTATTAAACTCTATTCACTAAGTCGAGACCAGTAGGCACACAAGGATCACGTGCACATTAGGGTCCTAGTTATTCACATCATTTTACTTTTATTTAGATGATTAATTTTTCTTTTGATTAAAATAATTTGAACAGAAAAAAAGCATTTCAATGTACATTGAACATTATTTTAAATGCACGATATTTAAATGGGTGATTGAGGAAATTTCATCTGTGACATCACCGACCTCATTTTTTACAAAATTCAATTAAATTTGCAATAAAATTAAACTTCCATAATGATTCTCCTCTATGGCTGCGAATCGTGGCACCTAACCAGGGCCCAAGACAGCAGACTTCTGAGTTTTAAGAATAGGTGTCTTGGAAGAATTTTAGGTTTGCGGTGGTTTGACTTCGTAGGGAACACAGAGGTGCGGCAACGGACACAGCAACCCTTGGTATCTACTGTATCTGGCTGGCTAGGCCATTTACTACGTATGCCTCCCGAGAGCCTTAACCATGCATGCCTATTTTACAAGGCATCAGGTTCTCGGCGTCCTGGTCGTCCACTGTTGACAATTCGTCGGCAGTTTGCGTCAGAGCTGCGGGACGTGGACTTGACTTGGGAGGATACGCGGGAGCTGGCGGCCGATCGCTTGGCCTGGAGGCAGTTTGTGGATTCCATATGCTCCACATAGGAAGCGGATATGGTATAATGAAATGAAATGAATGATTCAGCTTTATGTCTGATATTCAAAGCCTAAATACCTAAAAAATATAATGCTTGATAAATAGAAGTATTTTTTTTGCAAACCAGTGTTTTGATGTACATAGATACGGATGCTAAAATGGGTGCGCTTACCGTGACCTAGTTTTGAAACGCATGTCACGTGAATATCACGCAACTGGGATGTTATGACTGATATTCTCGAGTGAACAAACATACTAGGAATTACTCTTAATGTAACGTTGGTACGGTGAACTTATGCAATGTGATGGTGGCTAAATTAGAGGAATAATTTGAACTAATGAAATTAAATTTCATATCATGGACATGTGAAAAGTCGGAAACCGGCGTATGTGCATGAGAAGATGTATGAATGTAGAGGAAGTAAAGAAAGTCTGTTAGGACAGAGTGGTATGGCGTTCTATCCTCTCTGCCTACCTCTACGGGGAAATGGTGTGGTTGTTAGTTAGTTATCACTAGAATTAAAAAACCTTTTATGCATATTAAGTGCTTTAGTGGTAAACCTTTTTTTAATATACTGGGTGTAACTAAACTCGATGTACAAGCGGGAAACCGGTGAATCTACATTATATTTGGGGTCGATTTTGCAGAATAAAATTTTTAGATTTGACCCTTAGTTTTCGAAAAAATTGTGTATGAAGTTTTTTTTTTTTTGCAAATTGTTATCAAATATCATGTATTTAGTCAAATTAATACTTTCCATAAAGAAAACAATTTAAAAAATGCGTTGTAATATAAATTTGAGCAATTTTACTTAATCTACCATACTTGTGAAAACTTTTGTAAGAAGAATTTTTAAATTTTTTTTTTAAGCCTGATAAAATCAAAGTCATATAAATTTTCATACTGTGCTGTATCGGTTTTAGTCTTCCGGCTTCATCGATTTTTGTTTCGCGTCACATATTTAATTTCCAGGTCCCCAAAATGTTTCATACCCAAACTGGCGAGATTCCCGGCGGTTTATTGGGAACTTTTAACCGTCAACGGGGGCCGGGGCTGTCAACAGCAAGATCATTTTTCAGGCGCTTTTTACGGCTGTGAGGGAATTTGTATTGGAGGGTTGTCAATGGCGGAAACGTGAAAAATCGGCTCAACATTTCCCGCCATCTGTGAGCGAAGTTTCCCCGAAAGAGCGGGAAAACGTTTCAAACCGGAGATGGGGGAAATAAAATCACTTCCGGATTATGGGATTGATTGGGATATTAAGTATAGCGAAATGAATACAAAAAAGGGCCAACTTTTTATATACGTAAATAGCCCTGTGTATATATAATAACAACCCATGTTATACTACATAATATCCAACGACCTTTATACATTGTATTGTAAAAATTAAAAAATATAATATATTTATATATATATATATTTTGTACAGAAAAATGATTAAAAAAAAATAAATCTGTGTGATGTATTTCATTAACAAAAATATATGGCTTATGTATGGAAGCGGAGTATGGAGTTGGAAAAAAAGGACAAAAGCAGATAGAATGCATTTGAAATGCGATCTCTCAGGCGAATGTGTGGTAAAACTATAGACGACTCGTGCTCTAATGTTGAAATTAGAGCAGAATGCAAGGCTGAGATAAGAATTATCGACAAAATTAAGAAAGGTCTTTAACGATGGTTCGGTCATGTAGAGCGAATGGGTGATGAAAGAACGGCTAAAAAAATATATGATGCGACTGTGCCTGGATGTGGAAGTCGAGGAAGGCCGAGAAAGACGTGGCATGATCAAGTAAAACAAGTGTTTTAAAGTGGACATGTAAAAAGTTGGAATAATCGACGTGCGCGCATGAGAAGATGTATGAATGTGGAGGAAGCAAGAGAAGTATGCCAGGACAGAGTGGTGTGGCGTTCTATCCTCTCTGCCTACCCCTTCGGGGAAATGGCGTGATGGTTAGTTAGTTACAAAAATATATTCAATTACCTTTAGCTCTTTTTGATGCTGTTTCTATGATAAATCTTGAATTCCGATTGCATCCTGCAAAAAGAAAATAAATATTAAAACGCATTCGCAATAAAAAGTACATAGTCCTAAATAAATTAGGAAAACCGAAATCAATACAAAATTATAAAAACGATTTTTTAGTAGGATAATAATAATAAAATTCTTTAAATACATTTACAATATAGACATATACATTAAAAAAAAATCAAATGAAGTAAGCACTAGGTAGTATTATATTTTTAATACCAATTCGGATTTAACTTTTATTAAAGTTTATTTTTAAGTGCCCTTTCTTTCAGCACTAAAATACTTCAAACCATACCATAAAAATCTTTCAGTGAACTTTAAATGTTAAAGTGATTTATTTTTAAATTGCCCTAAGCACTTAATTTTTTTGTTGTTGAAAGTATGATCATTGATTATGTTCGATGCCGAAAATTTATTTAAAAATACAATATAATTTTTAAATAACGCATAGCAGGTTTTTTTATTCTGTCTCAAGATGTGACCTATGCTTTTAAATTTACCGACTTTTTAAAACTGCAAGAAATACTAATTTTTTTGTTTAAAATACTATGTATATACTTTTGTATATTATGTTACAGAAAGGAAGATATGTTTTAGTATAGCTATTTATGTATTCCCTTCCAAAAAACTGTTTGCAGAACGTTTTTTTGTTTCGTCAACTTTATGAAACCCTGATATACAAGAGGACTAAGCACTTTACTAGAATTTGAGAAAAATGCGTTTAAAAAGTTTTTTACGTCCTGTGTAAATGGCCGGTCCCTTTAAGTAAAAAGTTTTCAAACCAGTGCCAGTGTAAAAGTTGTAGAAACCTTCAAACAAACAAAACAATGATAAAACAAGTAAAAACAAATACAAACAAGGTTTCCAAAAACGACAAAAGTACAAAAGCTTTCACTTATTCTTTATCTTTTCACATTTTCTGGGTAGGTACCCTCGAACTGTAAACTAAAATGCCTTACCAATAACTAACTAACTAACTAAACTAACTAACCCCCGAAGGGGTAGGCAGAGAGAATAGAACGCCACACCACTCTGTCCTGGCATACTTCTCTTGCTTCCTCCACATTCATACATCTTCTCATGCACGCACGTCGATTATTCCGACTTCTTACATGCCCACTTTCAAGCACTTGTTTTACTTGATCATGCCATGTCTTTCTCGGCTTTCCTCGACTTCTACATCCAGGCACAGTCGCATCATATATTTTTTTAAGCCGTTCTTTCATCATCCATTCGCTCTACATGACCGAACCAACGTAAAAGACCTTTCTTGATTTTGTCGATAATGCTTATCTCAGCCTTGCATTCTGCTTTAATTTCAACATTAGTGCACCTATCATACATAGTTTTACCACACATTCGCCTGAGAGATCGCATTTCAACTGCATTCAATTTACTTTCATCCTTATTTTTCCAACTCCATGCTTCGCTTCCATACATAAGGGTTGGTACCAGAACTCCTTTATGCACTGCCAATTTAGCCTCTTTTGATAAGCACTTATTAGATACTACCGACTTTAAGGCACCATTAATTCTGTTACCGGC
>JAGVSP010003189.1:0-24828 GCA_022494985.1 Micrasema minimum | reverse complement strand
GTACAAACAATAGGTAGGCGTGCGACTTGGTGAAGGCGAAATAATTATTTTTTGACGTGATAAATCGATGAACGCCGGCTGCACACACGAAAAAGCATGACTCATTGTCACGTTACGCCTGAGCCGAGTGTGCAAGTGAGAGCGCGGAACAAGCGATAGAGAGGCACGATCGGCCTAAGCGTTCGGTTTGTGACGCATCTATCGCTAGTCTCTCTATCATCGTCCTATCCTTCACAAAATAACACAGGTTGGAGGATCTTAAACATCATATCATCATATGTATATAAGTTATAAATAAATTGTTAATAGCACATTGTTACTTGTAATTAATTTGTATAATTTAAGTAAACAAATATTTGAATTAACGAGTCCAAAAAATTTTTAATTTCTGGAAAAAAAATTATTTTCAATTAACTCCTGCTTTGTATTATACAAAATAATGATAATTCAGTGATAATAATTCAATTCAATTCATAAAAGTATGCTATTTTTCATCAATGTTTTCTTATGACGTTATCACGTAAAATTATCGCCCGTAAACCGACTTTCTAGACAGCCAAAAGTTTTTTTAAATATTTTATTATGCGTACTGAAATAACGCTATCAGAAAATTTCGTAGCCTGAGACATAATATTCACAAAAATATATTTTCAAAGCCATTGTTTTCAAACAGATGATGCGATTTTTTCGTAATAGTTAAATAAATAAATTCAGTATTCGCAGTTAAACTACAACTCCTAGTAGCAGTAGTGCGTATAAACGAAATGTTTTCGCATTAAATGTATCAGGGTAATTATAATTATTAAAAAATAAATCTGGCAAGCACACATGTTGAGAGAATAGACGACAGTAGAAATAGCCAAATCCGTGAAGGATCTCTGCCCACCTGGCCGCCGATTTCCTGGACGACCTTCATAGAAGATGGAGGGACAGTTGGGAGTCGATATCCCAAGAGGCATCATCGAATAAGAGAAGAAGAAGAAGAATTATAATTCAGAAAATAAAGGACTACGCAATTTATTGGCAGTTATTTCTCATTCGAAAAAAAACTCTACCAATAATTATTTTCGCAGCGTAAAACGATCAGGTCCAGCAGAACATTACACTTCACATTCTAAGCAAATGAAAATACCCCAAATGTACAATTCATTTGAGATTTCCCATGAATATTAAAGCGTGCTCCACTAATTTACGAGTGCCAGATGTGTTCCTGAACCCTGAACATGGCGGGAGTTTCACAAAATATACATTTACACTTATATTTCTCTCTTCTCCCACATTCATGCACCTCTTTATCACGTACGCCACTTACAACATCACATGAACGCGTGACTCAAACGATATTTCACATTTTTTAAATTAAAAACAGGCCTCCAGTTTATTTTCAAAACTCGTACAAAAGTTTTAAATACACTTTTTCACGTGATCTGGTATTATATAATAATATAAGCCACAATATATGTAATGATATTATAAAACTGTGCAAGGTAGCGATTTTGGATACTGTGCATGAGATCGCGGGTTCGATTCCCGTAGGGAGTCAACATGAAATATTCATTTACATGTGGTTTCATTTTAATATTTCATGTGTGATACCTTGGATTGGCAGTGAAGTTTAATACTGATCATCCTACCTTCATGTAATAAAATGATCAAGATACACTGCACTTGGTGTTCCAATGCAGTGCCCTATGCATCATTGGATGCAGATAAGGGAATGTAGCTGTAGTAGTAGTAAAGAACATCGAGTGTGGTGCAGTTTTATATGTATGTATATATTATGTGTACGTACAGTCAATAGATGCTTTCAAACAATAGTTTGGGGTATTGTTTTAAGGCATTGAGCTATTGTTTACGACCCTTCCTCGATTTTAAATCATTAAACAAAAAACTTCACACTGAGAATGGGTAGAATGTAGTTAATTTGATAGCAAATCGACGTGAAATGAATGATTTCGTTTATAGCAATGAATTTGTGGCGATATTGCCATTCGTTGCACTCCGACAGGAGCCGAACAAAATTCGGTACAGGGCCAAACGCACTTAGAGAAAAACTTGAACTACGGTTCCGACTGCACGCACTTCTTGCTCGGAGAATTTGCCGATTCATTCCATCCATTTGCACTATTTTTTATAACTTAGATTTTCTTGCTAATTTTTAAGCATCTTGCATTCTTAGTTGTTTTAAGTAGTTAAGTTTATTGTAAGAAGTCGGGCATGTAAGAAGTCGGAATAATCGACGTGCGTGCATGAGAAGATGTATGAATGTGGAGGAAGCAAGAGAAGTGTGCCAGGACAGAGTGGTGTGGCGTTCTATCCTCTCTGCCTACCCCTTCGGGGAAATGGCGTGATGGTTAGTTAGTTAGTTAGTTAAGTTTATTATTGTGATTCATTATAGTGCCAAAATAAATGTTCAAAAAACTGTAAGTACCTCTTATTTCTTTGTGTGCATCTGACATCCTCTTTAGTATAGAGATTTATCATCTGTGACCGAGAAGTGAGGATCATTCTTACGAGGTGATCCTTGCGGAGCGTGAGACACTAGATAAATCTGTATCAATTAGTGACGTACGCTGATGGGTAGTCGAACGTGCAGTCTGAAAACGGTCCCGTATAAAGGTAAAACTGCATGAAAAACTGTGTGCTAGTGTCAGATTTAAGCTGACATGACAGTCAATGTTTTTTATGTAAACGTTTAAATAGACATTGGTTTATTGTATGCTTTTAAATACGTAAAAAAACAATAACATATATACATAATTAGCTAAATATACAATTTTCCTGAGAGCAAACATACGATAATAACTTACAATCGCGTTTCAAAAATACACATATTTAGCGTGTCTTTTGACAGAAGTTTGACAGACTGCACAGTTTTCTGAACAAGAAACTGTGTAGTTTTCTGAACAAGAAACTGTCTCATATAAAGTGGGCATTACCCAAAAGTTTGCATTATTTTTTAGCTAGACGCAAAGCATGTGACAGCAATTGGAAGTTTTACAATACTTATCCAAAGCAAGCACCTTTGACTAAAATAAACGAAGAAATTGAAAAGCATTGTAATATTTATACCTATCTAACTACCTATACATATATAGATAATGTACCTCTATAATATTCTGGTTGTAGTTCCCAGTAGCCACTCAGCACGTTCCAAAAACGTCCCGGGAGATCGTCGGAATATTTGAGCAAGTTATTGGAAAAGTGGAATTGGTTTCGCGGAATTGGCGCCGTTCAATTATAATATTCCCCGTGTGAAAAGAGCTCCCGTCTCTGTGAATATTAAACATATCACAAATATCGCCTGAAATCTACCAAACCAAAGCGACGCAAGCGACATATCTCTACTTTTCGGGGAATCGGAAATCCGGTTAAAGAAAATGCATAACGGGCATAATTTCCTATAAACGCCTTAATATCCATATTCCCTTCCAGTTTAAAAGGACCTTGAGAAATTAGTCTTCTCAAGATTCAGGATATCGTTGTACCTAAATATGTGAAAGAATGGCTTTTTTCAATTATTTACAGAATGGACTGCGCGACAATTTAAAAAATAATAATTATATGGTGATTGATATCTTATACCAAAACAGGTAATTATATTATGGTAGGATACGTCTATTAATATTTTAACCAAGTTTTGATGTAAGTAAAATAAAAAAGTACATGGCCACTTCTCTGGTTCTACGCATCAACCATTTATTCAGTACAACCCTTTTTGTGTGAAAAGGAGACGGGCGCTTTTAAAGCATCCGTTTGCGTTCAATTCGTCTTTATAAGATCCGTTTTTAAGTTTTTTTTTTACTGGGAATCTTTTGATTTTTTTTTATTTTATATTTTTCATCGAAAACTTTTCAAATATTCATTACTTATTTGGCATTACACAAAAAAAATACGGGATTTAAAAATATAAGGACATTTATTTCATGAAATAACATACTTTATTGTGATAAATATAACTAACCGCGGAGATATCACATTTTTCCCTTTTCGTTTAAATCACGTTATTCCCGGTCAACTGTAATTTTATTTTTTATTATTTATTTATTTAAATAACGGAGTGGAACCACGTCACAAACGCTCAGGCTTGAGAAAATTTACCATTTATTTATTTTGTTCTTAACGGGAATCGAACCCGGAACCTCCGTATCATGAGTCCAGCGTCTTAGCTATTAAGCTAGGAGGTCGCCACTCCAAAACGAGACTTTCGCCCCTTTTTGTCGAAACGGGAAAATATATTCACGTGGTATGTTTGACGTAGGGGAGAAATAACGTAATAAACCTAAACGTACATATTTTAGGTGGGTTTTATAAATTTAATGGTTTAAAGGCGTCTTTTAACAGTGACAGCCCGTAACGAAATGAACAATTTAAGCTGCGAGGAAAATAAAACTTATAGCAGTCGTGAGATAAACATCGTTAAAGTGTTTTTATTTTACATTTAAATGTACAGTTTTCATGTACATGCCAAAATTCGGAATAATCGGCGTAAGTGTTTTACAAGATATTAGAGTGTAGAAGAAGCAAAGGAAGTTTGCCACGGTTGAGTAGTGTGACGTTTTAACTTATCTTCGGGGAAATGACGATGTGATAATTCTATAGTTAGTTAGTTATTGAGCGTTTCTACTTATTTCGGAAAATTGTTTGCGCTTAATATTTAGTAAATTGGTCGACCGTGCAGTTTTCCCCTATTAAAATCCAGTGCAAATGGGGCTGCCACGCGGTAAGGTGTCCAACTAAAATAATATATTGTTTCCATAAATCACCGTCCGCGGCGCCACCAGCACCAAAATGGCGGCCAAGTGACAGCTGTATTATCCTTTATCCCATGACTATTTTTCTTCATAAAAGAAATGGAGCTTAATTTAGCCGTTAAAACGGACAAAAAGATGATGGCTGAACAAATCGTCAATCACTGATGGCTCCATTTAAAATGAAAGCTAGTGGAAAATAAAGTCATTGGAAAGTTAAATGAGTAAAGTTTTGCTTAAAGATTAGGCACTTGGGGTAAAAACGTTTTACTACAAATTATTCAAATTATCTATTACAACCATAACACTATGTTATCGTTACGAATATTTAACGTAAAATATTGTATGAAATAATATTAATGTAATAAGCCTCCATATTAACCTCTAGGTGTTTTGAACCCGACCTCTTGATGCTAACCACTTAGCCACGAACATAATAATATTGCATCTTATTATTTTCGTGGTAACATACTGTTGAGAGACAACTCCTTCTCTAAAAGATGTTACTTCCACTGTTTTCCATCTAGTTAGTCACACCCTAAAAAAAAAAAAATTAATGTTCATTCCCCTGTTCTGTCAGTTTTTTTTTCTGGACATTGTCACCCTATCACCTTCCTAGTCTAATAAAAAAATAATAACATTAGTAAAAAATAATGTAATTTCATATTTTTTGAATTTCGTAACAAGACATTTTATCGCCACATTATAATAATTCCAGTTTCCAATTAAAAATATCAAATTAATGTTTTTGTCTGCCATCTGTTTACGAAATTTCGCTTGTGCTTTTTTTCTCTAAAACTTTTTCTTATTAACTAAACGAGTCTAAATAAGAAGCAATTTGGCGAAAAAAGTTTCAACCGCCGCTTAACGGAAGTGCTTACTGAGGATACAACCAGGAAGGACAAGGAAAGAACAAGGAAACAGGATTAGAACAAGGAAACAAGGAAAAAGGAAAACAACAAGTGGAAAGTTGACATGAATCGAGGGTACTTGTAACAGATATAGAGAATTTTTCAAATAGAAAGAAATTCGTGGTCTGGTATAAGAAACTCTTGGAAAAATAAAATCAACGGTCGCTTGAGGAGTGGATGGATCTCTGCAGTTCAATGCATAATCGCAAAAATAGTAAAAAGCATTGGTTAAACAAAATATAAGAGGAATAATAAATATACGAACAAATAAAAGGCGGTGTTTTTTCGCTTAATTCTTTATTTTTTAACATACCGAAATTGTATTTTTGCCAAATGAAGGAAAAATGCTTAAAATTCGTGAAATTTTGGTAAGACAGCACATCTTTAAATCTCTTAAACACAAAACGGGTTGCCTAATCAACTAACTAAAATAATTATTGATTATTGCCCGCCTCGTAGCTTAGTGGTAGCGCATTTTGGCTACAGTGCATGAGGTCGCGGGTTCGATTACCATAGGGGGTCAATGTGAAATATTTATTTACATGTAATTTTCATATTAATATTTCATGTGTGATTCCTTGGATTGGTTCTGAAGCTTAAGTCTGATCATCTTACCTTCATGTAGCTCTTCTGAAGATAGGCACTGCAAGGTGCTTCTTAACGTCAGCAACACAAACCTCACAGACACGGCATAATAACCCAGAAAAACATAATCTGTATTCTGAAGCCCGTAAAAACTTATGAACTTTGATTACGAAGTTTAACCATGGAGTTTTTTTACGAATCACATTATTTATCTGTCAAATACATGTCGGAATTTATTAGAAATAAGATCAGAACATCAAATTCAAATAATTTGTTGAAATATAATATGATTTTCCTCAAATTACAAAGTTCTCAAGTACGATATATTTTTTGCAATCTTTGCTTTTTTGTGTAGGGATCTTCTGATGTCTCGTATTTCGAGATTTAATTATTCTTTCAGAGTTAAAACTGTTGTAATGAGCTGTTGACATTAATTACACAGTTGTTAGATCGACTAATTAGGACAATTTAAGTTCAAGTTTCTTGTTTGTCTCTTAATCATACAAACAAAACATTCGCAAAGTTCTTATCACTATCGAATTTCTATTTTTTAGTATTTTATGTAATTAAGTTAGAATGAGAGTTAGCAAGTGGCTGCTGAATTTGGATGATTTAACTATATATTTTTTTAATACGTAAAAAAAGGTCCCTAAACGGCCAGTTACGAAAATTAATATAAGACCCTACTAATTAACTGATATAGAAAACTATATCTAGTTTCATTTCAATCATACTATTAATATAATTCGAGACGTCACAATAAAAAATCAGTATACATAACATGGATCCCCAACGAGCTAACTAACCGCTAAACCACGAAGCAGACAAAAGGTTTTTATAACCCATGAATTAAAAAATGTGGACGTGTCTTTTATGTTTCATGAAAGGAAGAGCCATAATAGAGGAATAGCGACCTTTGTGAATTTTAATTTGACGGTAATCCAATATGGTTTGAGGTGCGTGTCAGTGGGATAAAGGATTTAGGTTAAAATTCCCTGTTATCACATTTTTCAACACTTAGATCCTTTTGAAAAAGCGTAGGTTATTTATTATAAAATTATAAAAGAGAGGGTAAAAAATATGAGTGTAGTCGTTGTTAGAATTCTCCGCATCCCTGAAACGTACGGCAAAATACATATAATTGAAATATATATTTTTAAATAGTGTGATCATGAGTACGAATGTCTGAAATTATTTTATGTTAATGCCTAGGATAACAATGAGGAAAACAATCCCTATTGGTTTCATCGTTCCGTCGATGGGTATCGTTTACTTACGAATTCCAAAAACTGTCTTTGAAAAGCTCCCTGCAGTAGAAATGTTTAGAAAGAGCAATCAAGTAAACGAAAAAAAGTGGTGAATTTTATAGAAACAACTGTAGTACTAAATGAAGACTAAATGTTATGGTTCTCATTATCGCTTTATACTACTCTCGCTAGTTTATTGCACTCACCCGAACAAATTTAACTGCAGGGATAATACGGGTCCTTGAGGAACGCCGTTCGGAAGTAAATCAGCATTCTTTGGGCGTACTCTTGATTGCTCTCGGACAGGGGTTGGCAAACTGCAAAGCTTGTCAAAGCTATTAGTTTTTCTTCAACTTTAACTTGGTTGAACCTGTTTATGTAAACACCCCATTTCATTAACTAGCTGAAGTAAATTATTTAGGAGCGATACTAAAGGCAATTTATTGATACAATAATGTCTTTCTCAAATTTAAAATAAATAGATTAAAGAATGACATATTCTTTATCAAGGGAATGATTGAGGGCTATTATCTCAGAAGTCACCAAGGCATAACTATACAAGGCATAGTATACAAGTCAATACAAGCTTGATATAGGCAAATTTCTATGGATTTTAGTCAATACAAGGTCAAAAAGCGTTCGCATCAACCTAGTTTAATATGTACTGGCGATCCCCAGTCAGGTGATTTTTCCACTCTTTTCCGACCCTTTCTACGAGTACATATTTTTTTCCTAAAATCTACCGATTTTCCTCTCATGAAGGTTGACAACATCACATAAGTCTCTCACTCCAATGTCTGCGACCCCTGCTCCAGGGGTGATCTTTTAATTACCCAACTAAAGGGGCATTTCTCTTACTGGTGTAATTTTCTAATTCTCATCATGGGAGTGGAAGCGAGTTGTATAGAAACAGGCAGAAATATATTTCAGTCACGAGCTCCTTATTCAGTTAGTCGGAATTAGCTCCATATTTGCTTTCCTCTCGGCCTCATGTTCGTTTTAGGCAATTTGTTTAAGTGGGCTGTATTAAATTTAAATCAAAGCCTCAATTATTGAAATGGCTTGACGAGGACCGGTTAGTTAACGAAATTATTTGTGAATTATATACGTCATTAGACCAAACCAAAAACAAGAAACTATTTTTTTTTTTATATTCAAAAATCATTCAACTTATCTTACTTAAATGCTAAAAGTCAATTTCAAATTAAATTTTCTTACGGCTACGCTTACGTAGGCACCTAAAAAAATAAGAAAGATTTATCAAAATATATTTTACAATTTTCTTGTAGTTTATAAAGATACCTGTGTACTTAAGTAAATTTTATTTTGTAGAGACGTTCTAAGAAAATAATTTTCTTTGTTCGTGAAAAATCTCGAAAAAGTCATAGAAATTGGATACAATAACTCGCATATTATTTTAATTCAATATTTTATTTATGTTGAATAGAATAGAGTAATGGGATAAAACCATGGAAACCGGATAAAACCAATTTATTCTGAAGAATATGAATTTTATGTTTAGACTTCATATTAACTTAACTTAAATTCTCATTTCTACTTGTATATTTTCATTCTACTTTCTTTTACAGTTGTCAGTTTTTACAAAGGTAAGATAATAATCGGTATCGTGCTTCAAGTGTCGTTCTGCAACAGAAATGAGTATATAATAAAACCGTGTAACAAAACTAGATGTACAAGCGGGAAACCAGTGAATCTACATCATATTTAGAGTCGATTTTGTAGATTTTTTAAATTTTATTTAATCCATGGTTTTTGAGAAATTGAGTACGAAGTTGATTTTCTTTTTAATAAATTAGAATATAGATAAGCATTTTTGATCTCAACAGATGTCACTAAAGGAAAAGAATATTTAAAATATTTAAAATCTGTCGAAAACACAACTCGCATGTAGATTCTTCTGTACAAACATAACATATATACAAGTTTCAAAAATTTGTCATACATGGTTGTCAGATGATGGGCGGAATGGGGAATGTTGTAATACATCAAGTGGCCACTTAACCCAGCCAATGACAGGTCATAAGCCCTGTAAACGCCCAGATAACCCACATTCGTTTCCAAAGTTTCTCTGTCTCTGTTGAGATATCAATAATATCTGATATCAGCCCAGCATGAGTATAATCCAGTTATTTGTCTACAAGTATTTGTATTCATTCAAAATGTTGTTGTTAAAAAAATATTTGTAAAAAAATAATATGTTGATCAGAATAAACTACGTATATGTAAATATTTATGTTAGGAAAAATGAAACACACTTTTGTTTTAAACCACTTATTGAATTTTTAAAATGATAACCGGTTTCGAAGATACTTCTTCTTCTTCGGGGCTTTGTATAACAATTATTATCCAGTTGGCATTTTAAAAATTAAATAATTAGTAAAACAAAAGTGTGTTTCATTTCATAATTATTGATAACTACAAAGTGAATGCTACAAACATAGGATAGATATTTATATGTTTTATAGTATCTAATAAAAAAAAAACTCTTAATTGTATTTCATAATGACCCGGTCTGGATATAATATTTTCAAATGTCATCTTTTCTACTACGATAGCTGTTTTCATAATACGGAAAAAAGGTTACTTTCTAAAAATGAGTACAATTAAAAATAAGATTAGATATTAAGATATTTTTTTTATCTTACCGCCATCAAAATTGTCAGCTTCTTAGATGCACTTATGTAAAATCCAAAAACCAGACGTCTACATAAAATGTACACCTTTCACTAAAATGCACTATTATTTAAATACAAATCTAAATATTTATATTAAACTATCAAACACTCCACGATTGGTGTATATTACAAAATCATGACTATCGAAATACAATAGGCTTAATTTTCATTCATTTTCCGGATAGTACGAGAGATGTACAAATGCACTTAACTGCAAAAACGCATGGCAACAAATGTGAAAATCGGGAAAAACACACGAGAAAACAACAAATTGGATGCTTGAATTTATGAAGGATAATAAATACTTGTCTTTTTCAGTTATTAATTTCAGTAATTTTCCGATTTTCAGTAATGTTATTCGGCTGCATTGAAGGATTCGACGAATATGGTGGTTGTATTTTAACGGTCGCGCGACGCAACCTTCGCCCACGCGGTCGGAGGGAGCACTAATCAGTAATCGTTGCCGGCCGGAGGCTGTGTAGACCCCCTCCCCTCCTCTGCACCTCGTCCCTGCCGCCTCCCCTCCCCGCACGAGGGGGTGGCTCTACGCTAGAGATACGGACACGAGGTACTACGCAAACAGGGCTGCGAGAATTACATCAGGTCGTAATTTAGTCGTGTGTTGAGTTCTGTGCTAAAGGGTTGAATTCAATCTTCCAAAACCGACTAAATCTTGTTTGTGACTGTTGAATTCAGAGTTTTTAAATAGAATACTGTGTATTAATCATTATTTAATAGTTTTTAACGTTGAATTTAGGAGTGCTTTCGCGTTAAATCTTGTGTTACAACGTTAAATTCAATAATTAAGTAGAGTTAAATTCAGGGTTGAATTCAATGATTCAATATTTAAGTCCTTTTCATGGTTGTATTCAGTGTTTATTTATTTATTTATTCATGCACATGAAAATATGGTCAATATGGTCACTCAAATTTGTCCTCGGCTACCCTGCTGAGGACTAATTTCACAGTATAATTTTTCTTACATATAAAATTATTTTAAAATTATTTACATAAAATTGAGAATAATGAAATGTGATGTAAAATTGATTATCTGTTAGGTTGAATTCAGTTATCGGGTGTTTAGTTGCGTGTTTTGAAAATGGGTTCAGTCATTAACATTAATTTCAATCTTTAAGTGAATTAATTGGGAAGTTCAGTAATTTAGTTTTGAATTCAGGAAGTAGGCTTAGAGTCAAATATTTAAGTATTGAGTTCAGTTTTATAAAACACAAATTTTTACGTGTTTAATTATAGTTATTAGTAATTATATTATATTATTATATAAAATATAAAGATTATAGTCATTATTATAGATGCAGATGACTTTTACTATGCGCTTTGTTAATTTAGTGAGTCAAAGACGGTTTTGTGTCGAAGTTATAATCACTAAAATCAGCTCGAAAGGTAATTCTTTAACCCATCTTATTTTTTAAATGCCCGTTACAAAGCACACATTGAGTTTAATAAAAGTAAGTTTAATATTTTTTTTGAAGGAATTCCAAAAAGGAATAAAAAATTGTAAGGTCTTAATGGAGAAAAAAAAGCACAAATATTCAATTTAGTTTAATAGGGGTTTGCAGTTTCCTGAAGGAATGTCTTAGTAAGGTAGCAGTAAAGGGCAAATATTCTATTATTATGCAGAACCCGACGGCTTGAGCTCTATAATTATTGAAATTAAATCTTACATCGTGTGACTATAATAAGCTAATCATTTTACTGTAATATTCACAGCTGAAATCTACTTAAAACAACATTTTAAAAATGAATATACTACTTGTAGACAAATTACTGCCACTTAACCAGCCTAAATTGCACTTAACCCAGCCAATGACAGGTCATAAGCCCTGTCAACGCCTAGATAACCCTCATTCGTTTCCAGAGTTTCTCTGTCTCTGTTGGGATATCAATAATATCTGAAATCTACTTACTTTAATGTAAAATTTTAACTGCAAAATACCTGATTTGTGAACATTAAAGTTTATTATAGTATCTATCAAAAGGCGATAATCAATCGCGTCTGAATCTTACATAATAACCCTATAATTTAATTAAATAATTATTATTCCCTGTAATAATTAACACCTTTCTGTTAAATGAACATATAAAATTAACGTATTTTCATCGCATTTTCAGTGTGATTGATTAAAATTCACTAATGCTACCTGGGAGACTATTAAATTATATTAGAAATTATATTCCCGGCACCCTGAAACATGAAATGCGCGTGCGCCTAAACATAATATACTATCCTTCTCCCTCCCACCCTAGCCAACCAGAGGGGAGGAAAAGGGAGGAAAAAGGATAGAGCTATTCAAGCATCCTTTAACTGAGTGGTTCTAAAAGGACATATCAGGATACAGCATCAGGGCCCTATGTGAAAAAGAGAGATCAAAAGTTAGATAGTAATTATTTTGTGTTTTATTTCCTGTTGTCCTTTTGATGAATTTATTTGAATTGCTTTCTTAAGTGCTTCCTTTTATTTAATTTTCAGTCGGGGTAAAAGTTGATGAACCTTCGTAAAAGGAGATAAAAGTTTGAAGCTTTAAGTAAAAGGAATTGTCATCATCAGAAATGTTTACGTATTCAAAAGGTGTATCTTCCATTTTTTGTATTAATTTTATACCTCTTGATATTATTTCGTTTTCATAAGTAATAAGGAAGGGTATTATTCGAACAGGTAAAGGAAAGCCTTTTGTGTTGTTTTAGCCATTTCGAAGAATCTTTTTATCCATTTTAATGTCTCGGAATTCTTGTGACAGGAATACTAAAAAAGCCTTTTAGTCTGCATTATGTAGTACTGGATTTGCATAATTTATTTTTTATTTGATTGAGAAATCAAAAACAAAATTAACAAGAACTTTTTTAAAACTTTTTGCCTAATAATTAATTTACATTTCCATTTAAAATTGAAATCGGCTCACTTAAAATTATATTTTATTATCTTTTATACGTACTCAATTCAAACTACGACTACTTTCCCTTATCCACATCTAATGGTACATAGGGCACTGCATTGGAACCCCAGGTGCAGTGTATATTAATCATTTTTGTTATATGAAAGTAAGATGATTATTCTGAATATATGAAAAATTTGATGCACTATAAATTTGGTAGGTATATTACATTATAAGATTAATTAATTTTCACCAATAATTGCAACCATTAACTATATTACATACCTGTTACTACTACTACATTCCCTTATCCGCACCTAATCCAGCCTTCATGTAAGAATCGTTAATGATAGGTGCCATACAAAACGCTTGCTTTTCCAATGCAGTATGTTTGTTTGTTTGTACATTTTTATTTAGCTATAAAAAATTTCTTTACAGCTAATATAAAAATCAACATTGGTAAAACCCATGTCATGTGTAACAGCTCGTGTCAAGATGCCCAGACCCCCCTGGCTTTGTCGGGACAAGTCATCGAAAGGGTCGAGAGCTTCAAATACTTGGGAGCGTACATGACAGAAAACGGCAGAGTTCAGAAAGAACTGGGAGTGCGGCTTGGAGTAGCGGGCGCCGCATTCAACAGTATGAAAGCTGTCTGGAGATCGGATATTTACTCGGTTAAAACAAAATATGTACCTTTATAACTCCTGCATCACACCTGTTTTTCTCTATGGCTGCGAATCGTGGCACCTAACTAGGGCCCAAGACAGCAGAATACTAAGTTTTGAGAATAGGTGTCTTAGAAGAATTTTAGGAGTGCGGTGGTTTGACTTTGTAAGGAACACAGAGGTGAGGCAACGGACACAGCAACCCTTGGTATCTACTGTCATCCGGCGAAGGCGTTTCGGCTGGCTAGGCCATATACTACGTATGCCTCCCGAGAGCCTTAACCATGCTTGCCTATTTTACAAGGCATCAGGTTCCCGGCGTCCCGGTCGTCCACTGTTGACAATTCGTCGGCAGTTTGCGTCAGAGCTGCGGGACGTGGACTTGACTTGGGAGGATGCGCGGGAGCTGGCGGCCGATCGCTTAGCCTGGAGGCAGTTTGTGAATTCCATATGCTCCACATAGGGAACGGATATGGTATAATGAATGAAAAATGAATATAATACTTTTTTTTTTCATCTAAATATTTATAACTGATCACAAAGATGCTTTTAATATTTTAATAGGTAAACAGTATACACTGATTTCAAATATCTTAATTTCGTATATATTGTAAGAAATAAAATCTCTTACGAATGTTCTAGTGCCCTATGAGCCACTAGGTAAGGATTAGTTGAACGAATGAAAGACTAAAGTCATAGTTTTTCGAACGTGCACACATTCTTAGCGCACTTTTAAAGTCTTGAATTCTTGAATACCTCATTGTATGAAATAAAAATCTGTGTCAATAGTTCTTTTCTGATGATCATTCCCGTCTCTGTGATGACGTAGGAGGGGGTGGGGCTTCCATACAAATACCGGAAGCGGAAATACGCCTTTCTAGTTCCGTTTCTGAACTGATGCACTTACAGGAAGTTGGGGGAGGGGGAGATTAATCAACTAATGGAATATGTCACATTAGTATGTGGTCTTTTGTTGATTAGAATATATTAATTAAATTCTGGTTTTGTACATATGTGTTTAATTATTTTCAAAAACCTTACTACAAGTAGAGCTTATTAAGTTCAATAACTTGGTAACGGTACGCATGCTTTATCTTACTTTCAAGTAAAAAATAATAATTTTATTGACATCTCAACAGAGACGAGAAGTTTGGAAGGGAATATGGATATCTAGGCGTTTACAAGGCTTAGGACCTGTCTACAAGAATTTGGACACACTCAAAATGTTGTTTAAAAAAATTAAACTACATTTTGTATGCGCTCGTGGTTCTATGTTATAAGGATAGGGCAAAACACGATATTTTTCCAGCTTTGGTTACGCTGCCTAAGTGTTTTTAACCCTCGCCTTGCGGTGATGTAACCCGCGTTGCAAAATCTCATTAAATAATTAATATCTCCGTAAAAAAATAAAATTTAACACTGGCATTTTTGCTAAATTTTAATCAAACTTTTTTACACCGAAAAAAAAATTGATACACATTAGAATTGTAGGTAATATTATAACTTAAATTTTTTTTTATCTGCATGTTTCAGAAATTTCATATAAACATCATACGAATTTCATTAATATATGACGTAATTTTTTATTTTATATACAGGTGTGTAATCCAAATGGGTCAGTATGGTGAAGTCGGAAAACTATGAGAGATAGCGAGATCTGTTCTTAGGAACCATGACGTCGATTTTAGATTTAATAATAATTACATTCAAACTTTTTAATTAACTCTCATACATAACCGGGAATCGAAACTGGTCAAAATCAATGTGTATGAATTGTGCAAGTCGCAAGAAGCACAACACGAATGGAATCTTGTTTAAATAATTGAAAGAAAAACCCACCAATAAGATAATTATTTTATTTCAGTAAATGTTCAAAATGGTAGCCATTCTGTTGAATGCAAAGATTAATTATTTTGGGTAACGATCGCAAAATTGCATTTCGTACTTTTATGGGGTGCATATGTGTTAAAATGTTTTCTAAGGCTGTAGTTAAATCTTCTTTAAAAAATTAATAAAAACTGTGGGCATTTTTAGTCTAATTTACTGTCAGTTGTGTTTACACAAGATTTCATAGCCAAATTGGGTCCTTTTTACTTAACGCGGTTACAAAAATGTTGACCAGGTTCGATTCCCGTTATGTATGAGAGTTAATAAAAAAGTTTGAATGTAATTATTATTAAATCTAAAATCGACGTCATGGTTCCAAAGAACAGATCTCGCTATCTCTCCATAGTTTCCGACTTCTCCATACTGACCCATTTGGATTGTACACCCTGTATATCATAATTATTTCCCTCTTCTTCTTCCTGTATAAATATACCAATATCTTGTGTTCATTCTTTTTTTAACTATCTTGTTTCCATTATCTGTTATTTTTTCCATTTCTACATGACTTTATCTTTCTCTTTTGCCACGTGCACACTGTATGACTTTCACAGTATACCCCACAAACAGGCTATGCCTTGGTGGGATTTTTGTTTATATATATATTTTTTTTTATTGTACATATATGTGTTTTTAAATGTATATCTATGTAAACAAAAAAAATCTTTGAAATAAAAAAAAAATATATATATATATATTTATAAAACAAATAAAATGAGTTATTATGATAGACAGAGATACTAACTACACATTGATAAAAAAAAAATTCAATGAAAAAAAATGTAAAAGTCATGAATCAACATTTTGTATGGGTAACTTAAGGTTACATAACCGGATGCCGTGGATCGTTTCAATCACAGCACTTTAAGGGTTAAACTCTGTATTTATTTACCCTCGAAAAAACCTGGACCTGGTGGATTTTGTGATACCTTGGACTGGCGCTGAAGCGTATGACTGGCCATCTTATCTTTATGTACGTTTATGGACGTTTCGGAGCACATTGCAATGTCCATCTTCTGAACTGATGTATGAGGTATGAGTATGGTCTTTTGTGTAATCAATCTTGTGGGAGGAGTTTGACGTTTATACGTAATAACCCGGAAAAGTATATTTTTTATTCTCAATGCCGAGAAAATCTTGTAACTTAAATGCTGCTTAAAATTAGGTATGGCAATAAGTAACGATTTTGTAATAAATATAAAACATAAAACCAATTAAAAATGGCTTTCTACACGGATTAGAAAGCAAAGCTCATTTTAAGGGCGCAGTCAATTATTTTCTAAGCTATTCTTCAAAGATTATTGTGGAGGTAATTTATTGGAAATTGAATACATTTCTTTTACAAATGGTTTATCGGTGAATAATCTGCTTAACTATTGTGCTGAAAGAGCTTTCTTCTTGTAAAGGGGCTTTATATAAACGATTCCAATAATTTTTATTGCGAGTAAAATACTTAAATATATATTTCATTTTATATCCCTACAGAGATGATGTAGAATTTTTTCAAATTTAGAAATATGGATATTCGAGCGTTTACAGGGATTATGACCTGTCATTGGCTGGGTTAAGTGGCCACTTTATGTACTACAACATTCCCCATTCCGCTTACTAGCGAATATCCACACCAGGTAACATTTTTGATTTTGTATAATATATTTAACGAATCGAAAACCATTCTCCAGCGCGTAACTAGCTCCATCTATGCATTGATATTGAAGTTAAGTATTTATTAGCAAATTACTTCATTTTTTTAATTGAGACTCTGACCGAGTTAAATTAATTACTACGCCTGCAGATGAATCTGCAAATTATTTAACTTATATTTACATAACAAAATGTTTATGCAATTTATATAACAAAATGTTACTTAAATAATTTTTAAAAAAATACTTTCATATTTAGAAGATTTGTTAATCTCATGATGCGACATGAAATTAAGTAGATAGTTATAATGACATTATTATCTAGATGTGACTTTTATTAAAATTTACTGGCCCTGAAGCCTAAGACCGATAATGTTATCTCAATGTAATAAATTATCAAGATTCAATTTCGACAGCAGAAATTCTTTTATAGATCGTTTTCTTGAATAAAAAATCACCTGCACGCGTACCAGTAAATAGGATGCGCTGACCTCGACCGCTTCTCCATACAATCGTAGTCCACTTATTAATCTGATATTTTATTTGTTAAGGAAAACAAACTTCTGGTCCTTAAAACATTTTTACTTAATACTTTTTTTTTCTTTTTTTTCTCCTAATTATTATTTACTGTGTATTCAAATATGTTTTTGCCAAGTGTTTTACAGTGATCAATCATCCTGTTTTTTTTTTTTTAAATTCCAAAAATGTTGTATTTGTAACTTGTAACATGAAAATGTATTTATAACTAAAAAGCCATATATTTGGCTGTCTTAGAACGGGGTATCAACCCTAGTTAGACAGTTAAAGTACTAAATAAATGTATAATGTTATGTATGACTATATAAATAAATAAATAAATATAGTACGTAAGTACTTCGAATTCAAAATTTCACATTTTAACTTCCTAAGTTATATTAATATTGTAACTACTCGTACGCAAAGGTTCCTACTACTTGTAAGGTAGTAGAAATGGCGTGATCCCGTGTGTTCGTCTATGGCCGCATAATTGTTGTATAATTTAATATTCCCGCCACGTTTCGCATAAACTTGAGAGAAAATGGCGGATTGAATTAATATATTGTCGGCTCTAATGACCTGAGAATATGGAACGCCACGTACATAGAAGACGCTTGTATGATTCTGTTCCGAATACTGTTATGTGGAGACAAGATGGCTGCCAGCGATGACATATTTATATAAAGAATTTCCCGCCAATCAATACCTAATGATAATTTGAAAAATACGGGAGAAAACACTAAATTCAAAGTCTGTAGCTCGAAGGAAATTGATTTTGCAAATCTTTTATTGCACCTTAAAATACGATTAAATCTAATATTATTTATTATTTTTAAAGCTGATCAGTTTGAAAACAATAGATTATCGTTAGTAGTTAGGTACTTAATACATCATTAAAAACGCAAATTACCCTTTTTAACAGCGTAAAATGGATTCGAAAAATAGTAATTTAGTGTGCGAAAATGTTGATCTATTGAACTCTAGCATTGGTTTAGTCAAGTCATTTTGTAGATAACTTTAGATAAATCGTGTAAATTTGTATCATTGTTAGTAAATGCATAATTTTTCACTGTATTTTGTATTTTAAAAACAACAGTTTTGGCTTTTTATAATTTGAAAAAAATAACAAATCCATTAGATTGATTATTCACCTAAATTCTAAATATTTTTTTATGTCTATAAAGAATAGTTATAGTTGTACATTTGTTTGAAAGTATAGAGCACAAACATATAAAATTTCGATATTTCAAGATAAGCGACCCATAAGCGAATCCTTGATTGTTAAAATTACGCGAAAACATTACCTTAATTAAAAAGTAAACACAATTTTCTCATTGCAATGCCCTATACCCATCATAAGACCTACGAGATACGAATAATATTAAAGGAATGTATTTTTTTCTTTATAAAAAGCATACTTTAATAAAAAGTAAGTACTTGTTTTTTTTAATTTTGCGTTACCTACCCCAAAACAAACTATGGTTGTTCTAAAACAAATGAAAAAATACTTGTTTAGACTCTCCCCTTACCGCATATGACGTCACGCGTCACGCTCACTGCCGTGTGAAGAAAATTTAATCAAAACGGGATAAATAAATTGAGCTTACCGAAAAAGATTTCGTCAAGAAGGGTTTCACTCAATCACAACTTAAGGGTGGATTTCCCGAAATCATTTTCTAACGGTTTCCCAGCGGTTAGTATGGTAATACCGAAAAAAAAAAAAAAATTTTTATTCCAATTTGTAAAATTATTTTTTTTGTACATGTATTACATTACTATTTCGCACATGACTCCTTCCTGATGCTCGAGACTGATAGTCTTACATTCGTATAATAGATTACTATTATTATTATGGATAATTTATATAGCGCCGTTTTCGTATAAATATACCTCAAGAGCGCTTCAAATATTGAATTAAATGGTAAATTTAAATTTAATGAAAACTCAATTTCTGAGCAGAAAATACAATTATCAAAATTAATCAAAAGATTGAGAGAACAAATGGTTCTTAAGTTTCTTTCGAAACATCACTTCACTCAAACAGTTGCGCGCTTTTGGTGGGAGAGCATTCCAAGCCCGCAACCGCAAAAGCGCGCTCCCCAAATTTTGTGCGCTGATTGCGGGTCGGTACTAAAACCCTGCCTATAGCTGTAGATGTAGCTGATCGAAGTGTCATGATACACTGCACGTGGTGTCCGAATAGTATGCCCAGTCAATGAACCATAAGGTGCATATTAAGACAAGAAAAAAAGCATTACATGTTTATTTATTTATTGTATTGTTTTAACGCCCATGGGGCTTTTACATAAACATTTTTAAATGTTACAAAGTAGGTAGCTATTCATTACCGCCAGAGATGGCATCCAGACACTGCTCCCTAAAATGAACTAGATTAGTGTTGAAAACATCAATTTTATTAGCATACTTGTTTGCCAGTGCGTGCATTCGTCGTATAGATGAGTTTGCACCGTAATTTGTCGATGATTGGCTGCAGTAAATATGCAAGGCATCAGATTCTCGGCGTCCTGGTCGTCCACTGTTGACAATTCGTCAGCAGTTTGCGTCAGAGCTGCGGGACGTGGACTTGACTTGGGAGAGTGCACGGGAGCTGGCGGCCGATCGCTTGGCGTGGAGGCAGTTTGTGGATTCCATATCCTCCGCATAGGGAGCGGATATGGTATGATGATGAGAAAATCTGTTATAGGTACTATTGTTCTGTGACACAATGAATATAATACGAAATTGTAAAAGCAATACTTTGAATATACGAGTACATAATATGACCATAGAGAAATATTTTAGGTAGATTGGATCGTAGTGATCACAAAAAATTATCTTTGGCGTCTATTTATATTCTGAATAAAAAGTAACAAGGCATTCGCAAAAAGTATTATTGGTATGTTAGTCTAGTTCCTGACAAACGAATTTAGTTTTTAAACTGATAAAGATACAACAGTTTCCTTTTTCTCCTTCCTCAGTTTAGTATCTCCAAGACCTCTCCTTTTTTCTCCATTCGTCCCTATCCTTGATCATGCGCCTCCACTGTACTCATAAGACGCCTTGTTTTTGGTCTTCCGATATTTCTTCCACCCGTTCTAGGTCGCAATCCAGAACTTTAAATTTCCAACGATCATCGACTCTTCGCATAACGTGTTCGGCTCAGCCACACTTCAGCTGAACTGATTATCCGCACATATCTATCACTCCTGTTTTTTCCCGTCTCCATTTGTTGATTTTTCAGTCTCTGGGTGATATTCCCAGCATATAAAAGTCAGAAAAAATTAGGCCTTTAAAAGACAAAACTGAAACTTGTAATTTGAAGCTCATAAGTTCTTTAAACGCCAAAAAAAGATATCCAAATTCCCCTCCAAACTACTCATCTCTGTTGAGATGTAAAATTGTAATTATACAATTAATTGTAATGAACCGGGTTGTGGTCTAGTGGTAGATTCGAGGACTCCGGATTAGAATCTCTAGGTTCGAATCCCACTCCATCACAACTTGCTTCCTGCTTTCTGACACAGTTATTTCCGACTATTTGAAAGCAGTCCCAAAACTGAAATATTTTAGTATATCATAAGAACTCAAATGTTTCTTTTTTTTTTTAAAAAAGAAAGAAAAATTTAAAAACTTTAAAACGCCCGTATCTTATAATGTAAGTTTTGTCACTAGGTAAGTTTTTCTATGAGGGCGACGATATTACGTACTAATCATCCCTAAATGTTTAAGTTTTCATGAAATTATTAGTAGCCTGATTATTCATCTACTTATTTCACGTTCTTGTAACAAATATAACTTAACAACGTTCCACGCTTTCCCGATATTTAATCTTCTACAGTGAAATCTTGTTCGAAGGCCGTAATTCTAAATAAACATTACGTTAGATAATTCTGACGTTACAGGGTAGTACATGTATAATGTATAGGTACATTAGGTACCTACCGAGCAAGGGACTTAATTACCGGTGTAATAATATAGGAACTAAGTACGTGTGTGGGAGGTACTTGGTACGTAAAACACAGCGGATATGGAATTAGGTGCTACGTATTGTGTGCTCAGGCTCAAGTTATCCACCCTTAAAATCGTTACTGCATAACTAATTTTATTTTATTATTATTTCCTTTTTATATGGACTTTAGAGGCTTACACTCCCCACCCCAGGTTTGGATGAAATGTTTATTATTATTATTATTATTATTATTATTATCATTATTTATTACTATTACATGGTTCTCCATTAGGGCCAGTCATATTAATTGGAAATAAAAATAATTGGATTTGTAAAAAGAATAATAGGTATTTAGTTTTAATACAGGATTCTCAAAATTATATTTTGTTTCTGTCGAACGTAAATGATTATTTAAAAAAAACAATGAATATTATGTTTATTGTTTTATTAAGTGCCAATTTATTTATTACGTGTTTTATTCCGCCACTGGGCCACTACCTGTTCAAAATATTTATTACGAAAATATTTTTCGTTTGCGTTTTCCGCTACGGCCATGCCGTGGTTATTAAGTGGTTTTCTAACCCCGAGGGGAATCGAACTTGTACCAACTTCATCAGCAAACAGTCACGTAGGCCACTTTACCACTGAACCTGTCAAAAATACTTTGGCTCATAACTCATTACCTGAAAAACACTGTGTACCTAATAAAACTTTGTTATTTCGCTGAAAACGACCGAGACGTTTCAGGAAACATTTCGTGCTGAAAGTTTTCAGTTTTCAGTTTTTAGAGCCGTTTGCAAAGTTGTCTTTTGTGGAAAGTTCTGGAAGTTTGTCCGTTGCTTGCGAATCCTTTTTTGTGATCCTGGACAATCTAACATTATTGTTTCTTCGTTCTTATTCTGTTAGCCATAGATAGGCGAAGTTTATAAAAGGGGTCATCGAGTTATATTAGCTATTAAGAAAGTACAATTCTTATCACGATACAATTCTGAGTAAGAACTTACACTCGGAATAACTTAAAACATATTTTACAAAGATATTCTACAAGATGACGCGATCATTTTTTCAAAACAATCGTTTTCATTAAAGCGGCCATATAATACATCTTCTTCTTCTTAAATTAGACTTAATGGTCTGTGTTATGTCTTGTTCGATACTGATACATCTGGAAAATCATTTTGCCAACATCAAAATTTCTAACGTGGCCTCAGGTGCAGCCTTAACTACTAAAATTGCTTCTTTCCGTTCCGATGGCTGTCTTATTATCCTTTTCCATAGAAGAACAGACTTTATCAATTTATCTTTAACTTAAATTACACCATGGCCAGACGACATACATCTGGAACATTATCCGATCGATATAATGGAAATTTTCCGGTTTCCAGTTAAGCGTTTTATCATCGTTCTACAAGCTGCCTCCAAGGGCGATCGGCCACACCCACTAGTTCCCGTATGTCTACTTAAATTAGGTCCACGTCCCGTAGTTCTGACGTATATTGTCAACGGTTTGTCAGTGGACGTCCAAGACTCCTGAAACCTGATGCCTTGTACATTATGTAAAATAGGCAAGCATGGTTAAGACTCTCAGAAGACATCCATTAGTACCCTTGTGATCTAGCCAGACGAATCGCCTTCGCTTAGTGACAGTCTATTCCAATGATATAAGAAATGAACAAAATATAAATTTATTTGGAGTTAAATGTAAAAAATATATGTGTGAAAAACATTAGTGTTATAGCTAAATTGAAAAATAGTTAGGAAAAAAAATTAAGTGTAATGTACATGAAAATAATATTAGTCTATGTAAATTATAAAGTTCTGAATAAATATAATAATAAAAATTAAAATAAATGGTTTCTGCGTCCGTTATCTCACCCATGTAACCCTAATATATTTCTTCTGAGACACTTATTTCCAAAATTTATAAGTCTACTGTTATTGGCCCTAGTGAAGTGAGAATTAGAAAATAAAACCGCGTTTATAAGTTTAGTATACAATTCGCATCTTAAAATTACCAATATTTCCACCATTTTAGCTAGCTATTAAGAACTTGCATACTAACAAATTGCATAGTTATAGAACTAAGTTACTCAGTTGCAATTATCACAAAAAATCATTTCGTAAGTGTGCCCTTTAGTGTCACAAAAAAATGTAAATACGGCTCCTGGTAAAATTATTTCTCAATTAAAATAGCTCTCACAAATGAAAACAACATCAAGAAAATCCGTCAGAAAAGAGACATCAGTTTTTCTCATTTTGTTTCTACTTTAGTACCTACCTACACAAAATGCTTATTTGATTCCGACGTTAATACTAATTGTTTTTTTATATCCAGCAGGAGGAAGGGTGTAAGTGCCATTCTTTAAAAGCTCTCTCACGAAACTAAGTGCTTTTTTGTAGAGATGATCGTATTACGCCGCTCAGAAAAGCCTTTCCCATATTCATTTGTAATAATCCATTATACCAACTGAACTCATAATACATTCTGAAATTATTATGAAGAACCTGTTATGAACATAATGAACTTTCATTTTGTTCGTTTATGTATTAAAGGGTATTCTTGGCATGAAGAGATCTTTCATAAGAAACATGATAATAATAATAATCGGCTAAATTACATAGCGCCCTTTTTGTGAAAGATCACCTTTACAATTAAAGGTGTGTTTCACCCAAGCTCCAAGTGATAGACTATAATATTACCTGTAACTTGAACAGACTAGGGCAATTACGCATTCTGGGAATTTCATCTGATTGACAAAATATGGCCAAATTTACAAAATGCGACGTTTATTTAACCTTAATTAGAGTGAAAAATAGCTTAATATCGTTTTTCGTTGGAAAATATCAATTTGTCAAGTAAGGTTATTCCTATTTTTTTATTTTAACTGTGTGCCTTTTTTACTAATTTATCATAACGGTAGTTAACAAAAAATAAACTATCAAAACTGTGAGCGGATACGTGCATAAAATGTATTTGAAAATATTTTTGTTTTTGTTACGCGATATTTTGAAAATAAAAATTCCCCTTTTTTAATTTTTACTGCTGTCACAGATATATCAAGGAAAAATATTATTTTTCGTAGAACA
>JAGVSP010003188.1:0-65537 GCA_022494985.1 Micrasema minimum | reverse complement strand
GGTTTTTGTTTCGAATGGAGAATAAAGGTTTCACAAAGAGGCAGATAAAGAATTATCATTTTTCTTTGGCATTTTTCTATTTAAGTACAAAGACTTTTAAATCTATAGTATTGCTTCATTTTATTTATTAATTATATCTGTTAATTGTATGCACTGTCGACAATCCGTTGGCGTTTACGTAAGAATTATGGGGCGTGGCTTAGAGGCAGTTTGTGGAATCTACATATTATATGCTCCTTATAAGGAGAGAAAAATAGAATGATGGTTATGATGATTATTTTTATTTGAGTATTTCTTAGCTTGGAAGTAGCTTGTAGAATCATTAAGTTTCATATAGAAATGCGTATTTTTTCTTGTTCCAATTTAAAAAAACGATTTTGTTGGATGGTAGACAAGTTCGTAGTGATTTCAAATCGCGTGTCTGGGTGGATTTCACATGAGTTGCGATGCTTTTTCTCATATATCTACCACTGCTGTTTCTTCCCATAACTTTTCATTTGTTGGTTTTCCGGCCTTTGATTTAATATTCCAAGCATCCCACCTTCATTGATCTTTGCGTTATCTCCAACATTTTCACACTAGATAATAAAATGGAAAATTTTACGGATACTAATTAGAATGTTAAATTTATTTTTTTCAGCTGCAGAGAAAGATCCATCCAGCTTCCACTCAGACCAGGACTTCTGGAAGGACTTCCCGATGTTCACGGAGGCCTACGACGACCTGGATCCTGACCATCATGAGCTGGATGGAGACCGGATCTTCCTTCACCAGGAGGAGATGGATGTTACGACACCAGCTGTCACCACACACCCTCGGAACCCCGACCCACGTTTGTCGAGGGTGAAGATGTGAATGTGACCGACGTTATGTACGCGAACAAATGTTTTCGTTGCTCCTACCTTTGTCTCGGCTAATGTATTATAATATTGATTTTGTTTCCAAACCAACCAGAGTCGTTCCAAATCAACAGTAGTAGGAAAACTTCAGTTTCTACCCCGATCATTATATATTAGTGATTACTACCACCCGTGTAAAGACCTGCATACTTCCTCGCCAGGCCTCTACCCGAGCATCCGTCAGGGTCTTAAAGAAGGGTGGAAATGGAAGAAAAGGGATCAATTAAGGAGGGTTTAGGGAAAACTGGGAAAGGGACAGAATGCAGGCGGTTAATGCAGTTGGTTCCTGGGCATCTGTGAACTTCGACGAAGAAGAAGAAAAATTAATTTTATAGGAAGCATAGCCATCAAGATGGGTAGGTTTTTGTGTACTTTGAATTGTTACCGTGTCGCAGATGCAGTATGGAGCTGGAAATGATAGGCTGAGAAAAGTGTGACTAATTGTATTCTAATTATTTTTTGATAATTTGTAACAAGATAAAAATCAAGGTTAAGATAATATCAAGAGCACGAACAACTATCAGGGACATTAAATACTGACCACTACAGAATCCGCATTTTTACACTACGAGTGTTTAATATGCAGAAAAGTAATTCAATCTGAATTCTTAACATCACGAGCAAAACGAAGACAAGAATTTCCTTGCATTTTTGACTTGGAGAAAATTGCTATATAATCTAATCGAAATCGTTAAATACTCTTATTCTGTAATTTGTACCCAAATCAAGGCAAATATTATATTACTACGTAACTCGCGGTCTTAAAAATCAGGTCAGGTCAGGTAAAAACTTATCACAGCTGTAACAACAGTTTTACGCTCCTAGTGTAAGGTCATACATAATTATTATAATAGTTGCTTGGTAAATTGGTGTACCTTTTCAGTTAAAAGTTAAAAGTACGTAGTACTAATAGTATCAAAGTTATAATAGTATTTAAAAGATTAATCACTTTATTAATTCACAATGGAGCAAGTTCTATCTACCTACTTACACTTGTGGTAGAATTTCTTATGTTTCATGGTACTCCTATGTTGTTTTGAACAATGTTTTACTAGTGAACGAATGGCAAAACTATCTACTAAACTTTGCAAACACAATTAAACACAACGTGTATTCTATCTTGGAACCTATCTGCAACTTTCAAACTATTCAACCACCTGAGCGATGAACAATAAAGCCTTAGCTTCGTACTATATCAAAATTTAATTTAATGTACATTAATTACTTCTTCGCACTCCATTTTTTATCCTCTTTTGGTATTAACATTTGACAATAGTTAAATTAGACACAATTATACAAGAGGATGGCGACTCAATCAGTAGCGACCCATGACAATGATCTGGCCCCGACTCACTAGATAATCCGTGTCGAGTCAGGGCATAAATTATTAAACTACTATAACTGCCACCACTTTTCCTTATCCGCACCCAATGATGCATTGTTACACCAAGTGCAGTGTATCTTTGTCATTATATTACATGAATGTAAGATGATCAGTCTTACGCTTCAGAACCAGTCCAAGGTGTCACATATGAAATATTAATACGAAAATCAAATGTTCACCCCCCTACGGGAATCGAATCCGCGACCTCATGCACGCCAGCTAGTTGCGTTACCACTATGCTACGAGGCGGACAAATAGATAAATTACACAAACGACTTTTTTTATCTACGACAACTAAGCAAGGAATTTCTAACAAAAGGTGTTATTCAAATAGCACCACATAATTACAAACTATTAAAATGAAAAAACTTTGTTTTTAATTACTTTTTTATTATTAATCTAACTCCCGACACAAAAAGAGACACACGTTGCCTCGAAACCGGTTGGAAGTTAGATTAATAATAGAAATTAATTAAAAACAAAGTTTTTTATGAGCGAATGCTTCTAACAAAAATTTCTACATAATAGGGATCTTCCAGATAACATGAATATCCTTGAAAACGCTATAAATATTTAAAGTATATTTTTTTCAATTCCAACGATGTAAAACACAATGATCAAAAATTTTGTTTTCATTTATAAATTTATGTTTTAAAAACACGAAATTACGAGTGACTTTTAGCTAATGACGTCATACCCGTCTACCGTGGAAGGCGTGAAATTCATTCCGTAGTGAGCGCCTACATTGCTGTGACGTCACACCGCATGCGCGCTAAATGGAGGATTTTACGATCGATTTGAAAAGGCGCTATTTCAAACCGCTCTAAAAAATTCATATGACGTCGTAAAAAAAAAAAAAAATTCCTTGATATTGTAATTTTTCAAAAAAAAAATTGAAATAAAAAATAAAAAATCGGAAAGAACCCAATTACGTTGATATTTTTTTATTACTATTTCGGTCCAATCCGTCTCGTGGTGCAGTGGTTAGCGCATAGGGTTACCACGCATAATGGTTCGCTTACAGTCGAAGTCAATATGAAATATTTATTCAAATGTGATATTATAATTAAAGATAATTAATATGTAATACCTTACACTGGCCCTAAAAGCGTAAGACTGATCATCTTGCCTCCATGTAATAAAATTATAAATCTGGTATACCAATGCAGTGTCCTATACACCAATAACTGTAGATATTTATTATTTATTTATTTGTTCTTAAAATAGTACATACCTAATTTTTTACGTATGTCCTAATATAAACACTTACTATTTTGTGCAAATAGCGAAACCTTAAACATAATGATTTAATTTTAGTTGAGATATATTTTTTTAATCTAGACTTAAATAAAGACACTTTTTTTTCTTTTTTTATCTCTTCTGGAATTTCTTCATACATTTTCACTGCTCGGTGCATCAAATAATTTTGTGACTTAGCTTTTTTACGAAGCGGTAGCCTCAGTCTTTTTCTATTTCGAATTTCATGGCCATGTTGATTTTGATTAATATATGGGAAAATAATAAAAGTTTTTGCAGTAGATAACGTATAAAATACGACAAACGACAATGATGTGCTAAGTACATACCTACTCTATGTACGTGTATTATATAGTTTGGGCAGGTACTAAGCACTAAACATTCAGTTTAAACATTTACTTGTACTATTGTACTATGGCGGGAGGGGCATTGTGTTATGTCCTACCCTGTTGTTTAAACTGACTGTGTACCTACAAGAACATCAACTCTAGTGTCTCTCAACTGTGCCGTGTTTAGATACAGTACACGGTGACATAAGACTCGTGACCACGAAAGATAATACATTTTTAATAAATATATCTAAATGCGTATTTTTTTTTTTACTTTTTAATGAGTTTATTGAATTTTGGTACATTGGTTAGCACACGTAAAGTTAAAAAATCTAATGTTGTACAGATTGATTCATAGAAAGCTGATTTTCTAATGCAAACAATTCAACTGCGTGTACCTGACACTATACTTTTTTTCATACACTGTGATTGCTTGGGCTAATTATTTTATAACGTATTTTGTTGATTGATTCGGCATTCACTTTGTAACACTTCATAATGAATTATGATTAAATAAAACACTGTTATGTGTTACTATTGGTTTATTCTATAAAAATAGAATTTACCTACACTACCTGGTTTCGGGAGTAACGTTCTCCCATCGACTGGTGAAAAGACACTAAATTAGAATACAGATGTTATACAGAAAAATACAGAAAAATTAAATTGCAATACTATTCTATCTATTCATCTCTATTCTTAAGTATTGCAATTTAATTTTTCTGTATTTTTCTGTATAACATCTGTATTCTAATTTTAGTGTCTTTTCACACCAGTCGATGGGAGAACGTTACTCCCGAAACCAGGTAGTGAGGTAAATTCTATTTTTATAGAATAAAACCAATAGTAACACATAACAGTGTTTTATTTAATCATAATTTTATAACGTTTTTAGTCAAGTAAATTAAAGGTTTTATATTGCATTAAAGACATTTCAGTAAATTGTTTTTACATTATCATGTTGCTATTTTGTGTTAAAATTAATTTAGTATTTTTATGGGAGTTGAATCCCGAGAAATGCGTGAAATTTGACATTTTACGCCAACCAAAAATGATCTCATGGTCATAATTGATATTAATATCCAAAGATACCTTACAGGAAATTATGATACACAAGAAATCCCTAGTTTTAGGTATAAGTCTAGCGTATAAAACAATAATTTATAAAATCGCACTTTGGGAGATTTGAAATATTCAATATTTACTCTATTTTTTTTTTCCGGGGATTATCATTACTATAGTTAGATGATTTTAAAAGAAGCAATTTAATATACTGTTTATAATTAAAATAACTACTCTAGTTAAATTATTTAGTTTATTTACTGCAAGAACTAAGAAACGTTACCTATAAAAAAAAATTAGCTTAAAGTCCTATTAGTTTATTGTCACCCAGCATTTTACCATGTCACTTATAAATTTGGAGAAAATACCATCTTTTGTTTGAAGAATTAACATACGATTAATCGGTTTGGTTACGTTTAATCAGAAATGATAATACAACAGAAACCGCTCCATAATGGTTGCGTTATTTTGGGCTTATGGGAGAATTTAGCAACGCGTTATAGAGATATTTGTCATTTTAAGAGCTCAACTCTCAACTTATGCGGCTCAGAGAAGATAATGCTTTCCTTACTATACCAATATGATGTTCCAACACTAGACCACGAAAATTTCAAGAGAGAGAAAGAGGTATTTTTAAAATGTGGTTTTTATTTATTCAATTATTCATACATACAAGTTACATAATAATATTTTATTTCAATTTAAAGTATTTGGATTTTGTCACAACGCAGTGGGACTAGGGCACATACTGGAGTGTCGTATAATAAGGGTTTTATTGATTTTGTAATAGTTAACAAAATCATATTTTGTTAACAAGTTAACAGTTTTTTTAATTCTATAATGATAACGATAACTCATCAAACCCATAATTTTTTTCTTAAATTAACTGATAAAGAACAAACATTAAAAAAATTATTAAACTCTTGAATATTATGTCAGTAGACCAAATAATTAAATATAATGTTGCTAATGAAATTAACAAAATTGTCAAAGGGATAATGCCAGGATATTTGCAAAACAAATGAAAAAACATTGACTTTTTTCATAAATATGCAACAAAAGGTTAAAAAAATATAAGATTATAAAAGAAAATAAAAACTATGTCACAGAATTGTCTCATGTACAAGGGCATTAAAATGTATGAGGAGATGCCAGAAGAAATAAAAGATGAACAAAATTTTAAGTTATTTAGGAATAAGTGTAAAAAATATATGTGTGAGAAATATTAGTGTGGATAAGAATAAATAGGAAAAAAATAAATTAAGTGTAATGAAATAATATTAGTCTATGTAAAATTATATAGTACTAAATAAATATATAATAATAAAAACATTAAAAAAAATTATATCTGTAAATCTCAACAGAGACGAGATGTTTTGAAGATACGAGTAATATGTATATCTAGGTATTTAGGTATAAAGTTTTGGACACACTCTGTTGTCTACAGATTTAATTTTAAAATTGTAACAAATTTTTCTTCTCAATATCTGCCGATCTATCTATTGATTTTCACTTGGGGGCTAGCAACACTGATGATGTTTCATTTGTTCGCATGTTTGCAATCGCAACAGACAGTTAAACATTTATTCAGAGGCATTAAGCATTCCGTCTATCTGCACGAACCGCCACCAAAATGCGGTAGTAGATTGGCAGTCAGTGAGATATTTATGGCTTTGTGTGTGAGATTTTGTACATTAATGTCTTGTAAATAAATAAATCAAAGTAATCGACAATTTCTGATTAATTTCGTATGTTTGTGTTTTAATTAATAAGACAAAGCAGCTAATGAAAATGTATGTAATTAAAATTTATTCATTTATTTATGTTATTATGCAATATGATACACATTGGCGGGTTTATTGCCTAGTGGCAATTTCTTCTAAACCATAAATAAAATAAAAAGTAGTGATTACTTGTGCATTTAAATATATATCTGAAGATGAGAGCCAAACAGCGTCGTCTTTAAAGTCATCATTTTTCAGGAGAAGCATTTCAGTGATGTTTAGCCGCAGTTTGATGTATTTCTATTTGAAAATTATATTCAAATACAAATACTTGAAAATCACATTCAAATAACTTGAAAATCACATTCAAATAACTTGAAACTCACATTCAAATACTCATACTTGAAAATCACATTCAAATACTCATACTTGAAAATCACATTCAAATAACTTGAAAATCACATTCAAATAACTTGAAACTCACATTCAAATACTCATACTTGAAAATCACATTCGAATAATCATACTTGAAAATACGTATTTTATTGGAATTCCAACTTAAAACTCTAGTTTTTCATCAGACCATTGCAATGTTTATCCTTATAATGTTGAAATATTTATTTTAATAAAAAATAAACGTTTATACTAATGATATACTCAAATATTTAAATTTCGTTGCTGCGTTCAAATAGTTAAAAATAACTGTGAAAGCAAGAAACAAGTTGTGCTGGAGTGGGATTCGAACCCAGAGATTCCAATCTAAAACCCGGTTCGAAAATGGCTTGAAATATTCTACAAGACAATAAGATAATTATTAACCCCACACCCACACTTAATTCTTAATTAAGATACAATCTCGAAAATTAGGTGAGTGTTTTCAAGTTTACTGGTTTATGATATACAGTTCACCTTTTAAGCAAACAAGCCGTATTATCCTTCGTTATTCTGAGATTTGTCCGCCATGGGAATTAGAAAATATTTGTAATATCCTTTTAATAATTGATGTTGAAATTAATTAATTTAAATTTATCGTTTTGGGTTTCCGATATAATATTAGAAACTGTGAGAGGTAGTGAAATTTATCAACTGGTAACTGGTAATAGACTGTTTGAAAAGCAAATATAGCAACAATATTAAATATTAATAAAATTTTGCTATTGGAATTTTTTTACCGCAGACTTAACTTATGTACAGGAGTTTATTCTGCGAAAAAAAACCGTTATAATATAACAGTTTTACCTTTATAATTACAATTACAATTTCATCTTCTCAGGTTTGTGTTTTATCTTATGCTGACAGTTTCTTTTTATCTTTATTTTAATTTTTGTAATCTACGCATTGTGTCGGTAATATTAATAACATCGTTTTGTAAATGGTATCTGCGCGTAAATAAATTAATAAATACATGTAATAATGAACCAAAAAAATTGTTAAATGAATTAAAGCTTTTTTATAATATCATTTCGAATAATTACATGTACTGGGTTATCCAATGATCGGCTTCTATCCGTTATAATTGACATCTCAACAAAGACGGAAAAGCTCTGGAAATGAATATCACATAACTACCTAGGCGTTAACAGAGCTTAATATTTGTCATCGGCTGGGTTAAAGAATTATTTAAAAATTGTCCATTCCGCCTATTACCTTCTATCTACGTTTAGTATTTTTTATTTATTCGAAGCCGTATTATAAAAACAAAGTATTCTAAAATGGAATAAGTTTTCTTATTTAACTGATAAAAACGGCAAAAAAAGCGAAGAATTAAGATTTAAAAAGTCTATCTAATATCCCATCTATGAAGCATCAATGGCTATATTTAGCAGTTCGCTTCAGCCCTAGTGAATGGGCAAAAGTGTTGAACAAAGACAAGCGTTCTAGAAAAGTTATGTGACGTGTTTTCGGTAACGTGACTGTGTTGCCGACATTTTGTTGTCAACCTTGTGATGCAAATGATCTAATGTGTGATTAAATGTGAGAAGTTTGTACCGTGTCGCAGTCGGGCCATGTATGTGTTTGGTTAGGGGAGTGTGTACTGTGTCACTATCAGGCTTTGGAATCACTGGGCACCACTAGGATCGTAGTTGTAACCCATCATCCCTGTTTATGTGATTAGGGTGCTTTGTGTATTTTAATGGTTTCCTATATCAATCAGACTTAATGATTTTTGCGGCCTCTCGATTCCCAAAATAACGGTATAAATAACCCAGACAAGCATAACGTCAGGCGATGTTGTGGGAAAAAAGACGAATATAGAATTACAAAAACTTTTTTAAAGATAAATATGAAATGCGGTACAAACAACGATTTGATTTTCGACACCACCGCTATTAAAAAACAAACCCCTGCATAAATAAGGGTGGCCGAGCAAATTATTGACAGGATTAGTTGAGTAAGGTAATCTTGGGATAATAAGATTAGGGGTATAATAGTAAATTCCAATTAATTCAGTCCAAAACAACTGTGCAAGTATCAAAGGTATTTTATGAACTTTTTTTTTTTTTTTTTTTTTTTTTTTTTTTTTTTTTTTTTTTTTATCGAATATTTTTGTTTAATAAAGTCGCATAAGCACATTTAAATTTATCGGAATATTCAAAAGTGCATTATTTTTATTTAGGTACTGTTTTGGCTATCCATGCTGTATAATTTTTTTTTTTTTTTTTTATTTATACATAAATAACATTACATGGGAAAAAGAAAAATAAGGAAATTCTTTTTCTTTTTCAATACAATTCCCTAGGAGTTTTAACAATAAACTCATTTAAACTAATTTTAACTTTAATTGTACCTAATTAACTAGATTTGGGCTGACGTCATTGAGGCTTAATTAGAGGTGATTTATTGGTTAGGTTTATTAGGCTTAACAATTTCCATGCAAATTTTGTCGGTAGAAAAACCATTTATGAGAATTTATTTTAAAAATAACTAATAAAAGTTAAATTACAAAAGACCTTTTTTTAAATTTTACTTTATTTTATTAGAGAACATACAGCTTATAAATGAAAAAATAAAGCACACAGCCAATAATTATAATTATGAAATTAAAAGAACTTTTGTTTTAAACCACTTTTTAATTTTTTTAAATTTTTTAAATTTATTTTTTTTTATATGGAAAAAAAATCATAAAATTACAGAAAACTACAAAGTGAGTGCTACAAACACTGAGTCAATAATTATAAGTTCATATTATATTTATTTACTTCCATTTATATTTATTTCGCCAGATAACGCTTTTACCCTGTTACGTGCATCTTCAGACTAGTAATATTTTGTACAAAACAAAAACATTAATAAAAAGTTTACAAAATAAATTTAAAAAACAAACTATCACATCATTATCAGTATTTTTAGTACTTAATGCCATGTCTTTTTCAGCCTCTCTCAACTTCTATATCCAGGCACATTCGCATTATAAATCCTTTTAGTTGTTCTTTCCCCTTTTGTTTTGCTCCAAACGACCTAATCATCGAAAGGACCATTCTTAATTATGTTGATAATACTGATTTATGGCGTATAATCATTTGAAATCTTTCTATCAGATATCCTGGGTCAGAAGGCACGGAGACGGGCTGGTGCTTCTGTCGGCAGGCAGACTGACCCTCGCCAGCGACGGGCGCTGGACGCTGCAGGCCGCTCCCGGCGACTGGAGGATGGTGCTCCGCCCCGTGGCCGCCAGGGACCAGGGATCCTACGAGTGTCAGGTCTCCACGCATCCACCCATGGTCAGGAGGGTGCAGCTCTACGTGTTAGGTGAGTGGAAAGAAAAGAAACATTACCGCTTTAGCCACGTAGTTGGTTACCAATTGAGTAGTACATTTCGTGAGTATACCAGATTTTAGGTGGGTGCACAAAGAGAGAGAATGAAACATGTACTTACGGTTTTATAATGTTCGTTTATTCACAAAGATTAAATACTGATGCTAAAACTTAACTAACTGAAATATAGATGAAAAAGAATGGTGAAAATGGTTAAAACAAAAATGATTTTAAATTCTCTAAAGTTGGCGGGAATAATATTCCGTAGATACGCGTGCGATCACGTAGCCGGCAAAAAGGGTTCTCGACGATCTCCGGATCTTTCCGTGGATGCTCGGTTCTTGTGTCAGTTCGTACGCGTTCGTCGTCCGTCGTCATCTTCGTGCGCGTGACGTCATTGTTTCCCGCCACACTGCCAACAATCGATAAGTGATTCATATACAGGGTGTCTCGTAAGTAGTGAACCAACTGAATGTTGGTGATAGAAGGGGTTATTATGTATCCACAACACATTTTTTTGACCTAGGTCAAGTAGTTCTAGAGATATTATGTTTTTTAAATATGTTTTAAATTTCTGTTACTGCGTACACAAAATGTAAATGTATGTACACCAAGTGCAGTGAATCTCGATCGATTGTTACACGAAGGCAAAATGATCAGACTTACGCGTTAGCGCCAATACAAGGTGTCACATATGAAATATTTTTATGTGAAAATCACATTCAAATAAATATTTCATACTGACCCCCATCGGGAATCGAACCCGCAACCTAATGCATGGCAGCCAAACGCGCTACCGCTATGCTACGAGGCGGACAAAAGATCATTCGATGCTAACATTTTACGATATTATTACACCGTAAAAATTAATGGAAAAATTTTATCTGTAAAATGTATAGAAATAAATAGCAAATGAGAGGATTTTTCATATTATTTTTCGTGTTATTTATGAAACAAACCATTCAGAAAAATATTTCATATTTCGTCATCAATTTTTAATGGATTTGAATTCAGCACGTGCCATTTTAGTGAAACCTCGGCAAGGTGAAAACATGAACGTGAAAATGCCATTACAAAAACTTTTGCCTGACCAGAGCGTTGCGTTTTTGAGGTTGAAATTAACTTATCCGCCCTTCGAAAATGTACAAAGGAAAATTATACCAAATTATTAAATTTTCATTACGTCACTTGGTACTATGTTTCTTTGCTCACACAATGTCGCTTGGTAATTTTTTCTCTTCAACTGTAGAATATATTGATGTAAATGTCGTGATTCTGGTAGGTATTTATATACTGAAAATAACGTAACAACAAAGGTTAACAAAGAAGTGTCAGTTTTAGTTTTTCCAATCCGCATTGAAATGTGTAAATTTGTACGATTTGCATCCTCAATAATTGGAACGTCAGATAGGGATGTAATTTTATTTAAAAAAAAACAGTTTCGTTTTCATTTAAAGATACGATCCTAATCTCTTTTAATTACTTTTAAATGGGGGTTTCAAACGAATTAGTTCTACTATCTGATAAGAAAGCTTTAAAAGTTTAATTATTTTTAAATAAATAACACACAACGGAGTTCTGGTACCAACCCTTATGTATGGTAGTGAAGCGTGGTGTTGGAAAAAGAAGGATGAAAGTAAGACTGAATGCTGTTGAAATGCGATCTCTCAGGCGAATGTGTGGTAAGACTATGTATGATAGCGTACAAATGTCGAAATTAGAGCAGAGTGCAAGGCTGAGATAAGCAATATCGACAAAATTAAGAAAGGGCTTTAACGATGGTTTGGTCATGTGGAGCGAATGAGTGATGAAAGAACAGCTAAAAGAAGCTTAAATCAAGTGTGCCTGGATGTAACAGCCGCGAAAAGCCGAGAAAGACATGGCATGATCAAGTACGTCAAGTACTTGAAAGTTGATGTGTGAAAAGTCGGAATAATCGGCGTATGTGCATGAGAAGATGTATGAGTGTAGAGGAAGCAAAGTAAGTCTGTCAGGACAAAGTGGTATGGCGTTCTATCCTCTCTGCCTACTCCTACGGGGAAATGGCGTAATGGTTAGTTAGTTAGTTAGTTAAATTATTACTTATAATTGAATCATGGAATTCAACCAAGTAATGTCAATCAAAAATATAAATAATATTTAAAAGTTTAGCTTTACTTTAATCCTTGCCTTGCGATGATGAAATCCGCGTTGCAAAAACTCACTAAATAATTAATATCTCCGTAATTAATCAAAATATAACACTGGAATTAACGGTCATCTTCAATCAAATCTTTTTACACCGGAAAAAAAATTGATGCATATAAAAATTGCCCGTAATTACATAAACAATATTCTTTGCTAGCATGTTTCTGAAATTTCATATAAACATCGTGTATTTTGCAGTAAACAGACGACTTTTTTAATGCGTTTTTCAGCTTTAAAAAAACTTTAAATCAGTTATTACGACAGACAGGGAAACTAACTACACACTGATATTAAAAACTTTTATATGAAAAATACAATTGTAAAAGTTATGAATATAAATTTTGTATGTGTAACCCAAGGTATCATCCCCATGTTCGTGGATCGTTTCAAACACAGTACCTACTTTAAGGGTTAAAATAATTGAATCATGGAATTCCACTAAGTAATGTCAATCGAAAATATAAATAAAATTTAAAAGTTTAGCTTTGCTTTAAAGGAAGTTAAGCTTAAAAATTTATATCAATCACGTTTCATAAATTTTTGACTAGATTTTCTTTCCGAATCAAAACATTTTTAAACTCAATCAAGGACAACCGATTTAGTTGAATCATTTTCAACCAAGATTAAATTTGATGAATATTTTATAACTTTTAACTTTTGAGTATAAGTGTTAAATATTACATGAGGCAGCCCTAGATTGAGATTAACTAGTATTGAGAGAATTTAGAGTTTTTAAAATTTATTTTGAATTATAGAAATAAAAATATAAGCACTCTGTTTTTGAACCACTATATTTGGAGTTTTGTACCGACTTGTTTCGGTAACAACACTTAGAACAACAGTTTATAAATTACCTTGAAAAAATTTTCAAAAAGTCAGTGCTTCATATATTGAAAAAATAATTATGGTTTATAATTGTTCCTATATATTTACCAATTTTAGTGTATCAATGCAGTGCCCTATGCACCATTAGGTGCGAATAAGGGAAAGTAGTAAACTAAATTCAAATGAAAAAACAGTTGATAATATAGTTTGATTCAATAACATGTAGCCAAATGCGCTACCACTATGCTACGAGGCGGACAATGTGCATAAGGTCGCGGGTTCGATTCCCGTAGAGGGTCAATTTAAAATATTTATTTACATGTGATTTTCATATTTATATTTCATGTGTAATACTTTGGACTGGTACTGAAGCGTATGACTGTATGTATTGTTTTTTTTTTTTTTTTTTTATTTAACCACCTCAACAGGCCAGGAGGCCCAATTACAGAGGCAACGTCACAAACACCCAGGCTTGAGAAAAATCACTTTTAATTTTTGTGTTCTCACCGGGAATCGAACCCGGAACCTCCGTATCGTGAGTCCAGCGTCTTAGCCATTACGCTACGGAGGCCGCCGTATCATCTTACTTTAAAATGATTCAGCCAAACGTCACGCCGACCATTCAATATTCCATACATTTTCGCTTTATGCGGGACAGTTTGTAGACTGCACAAGAAATTCTGTCCCGTATAAAGCGGGCTTTATTTAAACTATGTGTTGCTTTTGATAAATGTTACTTAGTTTCTCTTAATGATTTTATTTTGACAATCTTTTAAATTCTGAATAAATACAGTAAACCAATATAATGTTTCTACTGTTTTTTTTTTATTTTGGCTCTCAGATTGAGATTTTAATGACTTTTACGATATCGTGAACATAAACTGCGGCTTTGCCATAATTTTTCCAAAAGGTTTTAATCTCTTGTCCAAACGTACACAATATTTAAACAGTACGAAAGCTCTGTAAAAACGCGATAGGAAGGGTAAATTTTTCATGGGAAAAAAACAGATTTCCTTTAGGGGGAATTTGTGTTGTCAACCGGATACATATGAGAGGAAAATCCCTCTCACGTCATCATATTTCGTCATAACATCACACGAACACATCAATCAAACCCGATATTAGCGTTTTTACCTCAAACCAAGTCATTTCTGTTTACGACGTCGAATTTCTTGTTTTTTTTACGCCGGCATTTATTGGAATAGAAGGAAATAAGTTTTTTTTTAGAAAAACCATCCGTTTTATTCGGCTTTGATATACGGAACTTTATCATATCTGATACGTAAGCGCCTACAATTTAGAAATAAACTATGAAAGATATTCTTTCATATTAAATATATATTTTTTACATTACAATTCATTTTTAAGAAAAATTTCGTAGGCACAAACATTTGAAAAAGAAAAATGTTTTTTTTTTCAATAAATTACCGTAAAACCTGTTGTTCGTACATTAAAACCTTTTTCAAACTTTGTCTATATCTTTGCTCTTATTATATATATTTTTCGTACACTGACTTTAAGTATCTCAGATCAAACCTCATTTTGGAAAAAAAGGGTGATTAAAAGTAAGGCAATGATATTTCATCCCAATTCATTCAGTTTGTATTTGGGAGTCTAAGGTCCATTACAATGAAATGTTTTTTTTCTGTCTTCATTTGTTTTTTCCTCAATTGTTTTTTTTCTTTGCGTCACTCAGTTTACAAAATGGAAAACATGAAATATCGCGTTATTTACGAGTACGAGTTCCACCGTGGCACCAGTGCTGCAGAAACGGCTCGAAGGATTAATGATGTGTATGACGACGGTGCCGCAAAAGAAAACACAGTGCGTTTTTAGTTCCAACGTTTTCGTTCTGGAAATTTCGACCTGCAGAACAAGCCCCGTGGACGGCCGGAGACCAAAGTTGATAATGAAGAATTGAAGGCTATTGTGGAAGCGGATCCATCGCAAACCACGTCCGAGTTAGCTGCAGGCTGCGGTGTTAGTGATAAAACTGTTTTAATCCACTTGAAGCAAATTGGGAAGGTGAAAAAGCTTGAAAGGTGGGTACCTCACGAATTGAGTGAAGCAAATCAACAAACGCGCGTTGACTGCTGCGTTGCATTACTCAGTTACCAAATTAGAAGAGCTTCAATTGGAATGTCTAAGACATCCACCGTACTCTCCGGACCTTGCCCAAACAGATTAATATTTTTTTCGAAATTTGGATAACTTCTTGCAAGGAAAAAAATCAACTCCAATGGGTCAGTCCAAACCGTTTTTCTGATATATTCCTTTTTTGATCAAAATAGTATTTGGATAGTGAAAATGATTTGCGGAGAATCTTTTGTCGACCAGAATACGATATTCAATTAATTTTTAAAAAGAAAAAAACAGGAAGTTATTTAATGGAATTAAAATTTTCCGATATTGCAGAAGCGAATGAACTGTGATCAACTTAGGGGTTGGTAACCTAGAGGTAGGGTTACCAAAAATTAGAATTCTTTTTGTTTTATTTTCTAAAATTTAATACATTATAATACTTAGTTTTTTTTTTCAAGAAAATTTTTTTGTTAACAAAGAAATACATAAAAACACATATGCATTAGAAAGCATAAACAAAAATCCCACCAAGGCATACCCTGTTTGTGGGTATACTGTGAAAGTCAATGTAAATGTGTTCACACTCTTTCAATGCACGAGGCAAAAGAGAGAAAAAGATTATTTAATAAATACAATATATTGATATATTTATACAAGAAGAAGAAGAAGGGAAATAATTGTAAAATATAAAAATAAAAATAACGGAGATTATGTTATTGTTATGGTCTTTATAGTAAGAATGATTCATTATACATTATACCTAAATTTGATATAATATGTATATTTTACATATATTAACATCTCATCAACATTATTCCAGAGATTGGCATCTCCATGTTCATTTTTTGATCTTAAAATAAAATTAAAAATATACGGTCGTATTTTTTTCTAATCAAAATTTTTTTTTGCTGTAAAACAAATTTATGTTTTTGCGACAAGTATTATGCCTTACAAATTACAAAATTGTTATTGATAATATCAGGTTTTTATTTATGATAGTCAGACAGATTGTCAATTTTTTTTTTGCTTAACTTATGGTAACCCACCTACCCTAGACATTGTTTTTGTAATCTCTACAACCTCCTTTCGTTATTATTCGATTATCCAGTAAAGTAAAAACACAGAATTAATGAACAAATTACCAAGCACGTTGTTGTGATCAAAATAAAATTATTGATTTGGGCAACAGTTTTTTAATTTAAAAAAATGTCAATTCAAAATTTAGTTTTTTGATAAACATATACATATATTTTCTGGCAGAAGTGGCCTATTAGGATCTTAGTGGAAAAAAATGCTTTGTTATGTTATTAATATTTTTCTTTTTGTTTTATATGTATAATTTTGAAAGAAACAAATAAATGGAAAATAATTATTTTGAAGTAAATAAGAGCGCATTTTTATTTCGTTTTTTATGCTAGATCTACTGCAAATTCTACAACAAGTTTCCCTTGTCCGCACTTAATGGTTTGTAGGATATTACATTGGTACCTATACTACTAAGTGCAGTATATCATAATTATTTTATTACATGAAGGTTATCATTTTATTACGATCAGTCTTACGCTTCAGGACCAGTCTAAGATTTCACACGTGAAATGATTTTTTTGATAAAAACTATATTAACCCCGTCAGTAATCGAAACCAGGACATCTGCATCGCATGGTCGTAGCTCAAGGTACTACTACAAAACAACACCTCTACACCACGCAGAAAAGAAACATATTTTCGTTTTTAAATCCTAAAATGCTGTCTTTATTATCAATCTAAAAATTCAATAATCGTTTGATTGAAATTCTTTTCTTAATAAACTAATGAAATTGAAATATTTCATTCGAGACACTACATTCCACCGGAAGAGAAATGGAATAGAGCAATCAACTTCCAACCGGAAGCGTGAAACGTGATGCCATTTCCGCCTGAATTCTGATGATATCCGGTAGGTTTCTGCAAAGAGATAAAGGAGACATAAAAAACCATTTATATTTCTATTAATTAGATTTTTTATGGGGAAAAGCTTTTAAATAACAAATTAAACAATGATGCTAAAAGCGTCTTAAAAACGGAATTAATGAGATCAACCCCCTATTTCGCACCAAATATTACAAATTGATAAAATGAAAAAATATTACATATTAGGTTAACTAAATTAGATATCGTTTTTGTTTTGTCAAAGTCCAGATTCTTGCACAAAAATCTGGAATTTTTATTTTGACGGAAGTTTTTTATACATACACACAGACATTTTTTATATCTACAGAGAAAAGTATTTTTTTTCCCCAAATCTATACACAGTTTTTATTTATCTACATAGATAAAAGAGCTTTTTTTCCGAAATAAGTAATATGTGTAATGTTGTAATTCGTCAAGTGGCCACTTAAATTAACCAGTGACAGAATGTCAATTACAACAGTTTGATAATGCCGTAATAAGGCGAAACACTTGTCACTATGTTTAGTCTTTAAAATAAAATAAAAAAACCAAAATCCAGTTTGATTTCAATATTATAATGACAGCTCTGTAAACGCTTGAATATCCATATTCTCGAATTTCCAAAAAAGTTTCTTCATCTCTTTAGAGATATAAAAAATGACATTTAGTTATATACAAATATACAAGCCAAAAAACTGGTGTATCTACATCATATTTGGAGTCGAATGTTTAATATGACTTGCACAAATCTTATTTAAATTCGGTTTTTGCTATTGTTTTTATAATGGATAATATTGATTTGATTAAATAAATTATATTTGATGGCAGTTTGTTAATCGAAAAAAACAACTTCTTACTCAATTTTCTCGGAAACTACGGGTCTAATCAAAAAATTTTATCCCACAAAATCGACTCCAAATATGATATAGATTTACTGGTTCCTCTTTGTACATTGAGTTTGGCTACACGGTGTATTTATGAAAGTACCTATTAAAGTAAAATACTTTGTTGAAATTTTATTATAATAAGACGAGAAATCATTAGTATTTCTCCAATATCTTATCTTTTATTTGCAAATAAAAAAAATGTAAAAAGCATGGTTTAATTTTGAATGTTATAAATTGTGAAAATTCATTATAACCCATTCGTACAAAGGCTTTCTTTGATTAAAAAAAGTGGGTAAAGCGGTCGCTATCCAGCAGCCGATGAAATCTCATTAGTCCTGCTACATACCTGTCTTCGAAAATATTTTGTATTATATCTCGTGTCTCTTTTTACAGTTCCAAAAGTGGAAATAGTGGACGAACGAGGGGTGTCAGTGTCTGACAAGTTCTACAAAGAGGGGTCCATTATAGAACTCCGCTGCGTCATCACGAGAGTTCCACAACCCAGTGGCCAGGTCCTGTGGTCTCACCAGGGCCGGCAGCTTAATTACGACACCAAGAGGGGAGGAATCAGGTAGATATAAGTTAGAAAGTAACAAGTATCAATGTAACGAGATATACGTATTGTGAGGGCTCACATACACATATATAACTTCGCTGCGTCATCACGCATCATTTATAGAAAAAATAAACGTATTAAACTTTTTTACAACGCACTTATACAAGCAGGTATGAATTTAGTAAAAAATATTTATATAACAAAAGATTTTTTTTTTACAAACAATTTAAATGTATTTAGTAAGAAATCTTTATTTAATTTTAAAAAAAAAACATATTAGCAAAATCAACGGGATATTGTTAACGATAAGCAAACGTATTTTTTTATTAATCTAGTTGAAAGGAGGGTCAGTGCCGGTAACAGAGTGAATAGTGTCGGTAGTATCTAGTAAGTGCTTATCAAAAGAGGCTAAATTGGCAGTGCATAATGGAGTTCTGGTACCAACCCTTATGTATGGAAGCGAAGCATGGAGTTGGAAAAATAAGGATGAAAGTAGATTGAATGCAGTTGAAATGCGATCTCTCTATGTATAATAGGTGCACTAGTGTTGAAATTAGAGCAGAATGCAAGGCTGAGATAAGCATTTTTGACAAAATTAAGAAAGGTCTTTTACGTTGGTTTCGGTCATGTAGAGCGAATGGATGATAAAAGAACGGCTAAAAAAATATATGATGCGACTGTGCCTGGATGTAGAAGTCGATGAAGGCCGAGAGAGCATGGCATTATCAAGTAAAACAAGTGCTTGAAAGTGGGCATTTAAGAAGTCGGAATAATCGACGTGCGTGCATGAGAAGATGTATGAATGTGGAGGAAGCAAGAGAAGTATGCCAGGACAGAGTGGTGTGGCGTTCTATCCTCTCTGCCTACCCCTTTGGAGAAATGGCGTGATGGTTAGTTAGTTCGTTATAATTGAACTTACTTATTATGATTTTTATTTAATTTTTGATTCATATTTATTTCAGTTTTATTTCAGTTTTAATAGTTTTTTTATTCAGTTTTTATGATAATATGCACTAGCTACCATACCTTTCATAAATAAAAGATCTGAACTAAAAGCTTTTGTCGATTGATATCAGAATAAATAATAGGTAACTAACTTATAACGAAATATAGAAAAATTAAATAATGTATTTTATATTCATTTAACCACCCCAGCAGGCCAGGAGGCCCAATTACATAGGGAAACAACGTCACAAACACCCAGGCTTAAAAAACATCACTTTTATTTTTGTGTTCTCGTCGGGTATCAAACCCGGAACCTACGTATCGTGAGTCTAACATTTTTGCCATTACGCTACGGAGGCTTTTAGTTAAATTTTAATTGCCACTTTAATTCTTTATCTATTACTAGCTCAAAATTGTAAATTAACACTTTTTAAAGTATTTTTACAATATTTACATTGTTTAGTTGACTTACAGAGCACCATATTTATGTTAGCTGTATAAGTAACATATTTTCACAGGAATGAAATATTGAATAGTGTCAGGGTTGTCACGTATATGCTACATTCTTTACAAACAAAGGGCGATAAATAACGCTTTCTGGGCCCCTTATTGCAAAAATATAGCAGAAAAAAATATCTTTTAACATGAGCTAAAATAAAAACTACACATATTTCCCGATGTTTATGGAGAAATATACAAGTTATCGTAACATCTCTAAAATTGCCGAAGTTTTAGTAAGAGCTTAGAAATAAATACAAGAATCTATATTTGCGAATGTGAAAAGTTGTACAATTATTTAGGAAGTTTTTTCAAACAGCGATGAAAAGTAGAAATAATAATATTTTATTTTGTTTTCTTTACGGTCTAGCAATTTTAACGTTCTAGGAAAACAGTATTAGAGCACGGTTATAATAATATGTTTATTTTTTATTTCGTATTCAAGAAGCAAAATAATTCACTGTAATTTAAATTATTAAAAAATCCATAATCAGTGCTAATCAAGGCGGTAAAATGTTTATTGTTATAAAATTAATGGGAAGAAACGTACCTTTATGAAGAAAAAAAAGAAAATGGAAAATAATATAAAGGTTTATGTGATGAATAACGTATGATGTAATAAAAAATAACTTATGTTGTTAATATTTAAGTGCCTTAACTATCTAAAAATTACACTTTTTGACATCTGCTTTCAGAAAAGCCAGCCAAAAATATTTGACATTAAATTCCGCGACAAAGAAAACAATACACATAACTAATAAAAGTTAAATATTTTCTGTATGAATAAAAAATATGGAAAAAGCTTTTAACCCTTCCGCAGCCAGTTTAAATAAATGGTCAACCCTAAATCGGTCGCATGCATGTGCGAGCGTCGAGATTTTTATTGCCCGTAAAATTTGAAGTTTTCACACTTTTTTTCCACATTTCGCTCCATTCCGCTAGGCGCGTGTGACTGTTTGCGCTTGATAAACTTTATTATGTTACCTCTTTTTTAACCCAGAATAGCTAACGGTTGAACTTCGTATGGCATCAAAAGGGTTAATAAATCACTACTGTGATAACATTTTTGATGGATACATTAAAAGTTATGCAGTCTCAACATAATAAAAAGAAATATTTAAAGTTAAATATTTAACATTTTAGAACTTTAAAGAATATCATGAATTTATCAATATGGTCATTGAATTTCATTACATACTTTTCTCTTGTTTCTACAGAGAATATCATATACATATCTACCGATTTTATATTTTTTTCAACCATCTCATCATCCCAGTACCATAACTACTACTTTTAATACTTTCCCTTATCCGCACCCAATGGAGCATAGGGCCTGCATCGGTACACGAAAAGCGGGGGATTCCTGATAATTTTATTACATGAAGGTAAGACGACCAGTCTTACGTTTCAATACCAGTCAAGGTATCACACACATATAATATTAATATGAAAATCATATGGAAGCAAATATTTTTTTTACCCCCCGGAAATCGACCTCATGCACGGTAACTAAATGCGCTACCACTATGCTACAAGTCGACTATTTATATGCAAAATACTCATGATACAAAGGTTCCGGGTTCGATTCCCGGTGAGAACACTATAATCAATGGGGTTTTTGTCAAGTTTTGTTGTTATACAAATTATGATGAAACCGGCCCATAAAGGTGGGTACTATTTAACAATAGGTACCTGTTCCTTTTCATTATTTTACTGCGATAATCAGTTACAGACACTTTTCAGTGTGTTATTATTGCACATTATAAAATGTAACTCAAACTGTTTGCAAATAACAGTTTCATAGATTTTGAAAACGAAAAGTTTCATCAAAAAATATCCTTCTCGTGTATATTATAGACAAAATTTCATATTTATGTCTAGCTTCTATAACTTCTATAATATTTTAAAAATCAGCTGAACATAGATTTATTTAAGAATTACCATGGTTATGTGCAGCGTTTGTTTTCCGAGGGAAAACACATTTTATTTAATTTATTTTTTTATTTTTTATCCATATTAATTCTATTTGTGAATAACTTTCATTGGTTTATTTGTTAAATGAAATTAACGTATTTTGATTTTTGTAATTACCTACTGGTAGCTGTGCAAAATTAGGAAATAATTAATTTAAGTTTGGAGAATCTATAGGCTTGTTAATTTACTTTTATGTAAGGGTCAATCGAAATATCAATACAGGCAGTTGAGTTGAAGTTGAAATGTCTGAATCAATTAATTGACCTTTGAAGATGAGTTGGCATTTCGATTTAAGATTAACAGTTTTGAAGGAATTAACTTGTTTTAAGTAACACAATAACATGGATACTTATTATATTTATTTTTACATGTTTTGATAAATTATGAATTTAATCATACTGTGTTTAAGTGCTTCACCTGTGTATTTATAAATTCAATATCGTTCTTAAAATAATTTTTGTTTTTACTGTTATGCGCTCAGTAAAATATCTTAAAATATTAATTATCATCGCGTACGGAGGCATCCAATTTGTTGATAATTTAACAGAGACGAGGAGAAAACCCTGTAAATTCCTATGTATCCATATTCCTTAACAAACTTCTCGCTCCCGCATAATTGTAATATGATTGATCATCATTATTATTAAAACCAACTTTCAAGCGCAGTTTTCGTCATGAACTACGGAACATAGACCTGACATATAGAAACACAGGATCTGGCAGCCGATAGCTTTTAATATGAAGACTTTTTAAAATATAATAAATGAAACAAATTGCCGGGTTGATATAAATTTTAGCACTGTCATGTAAGAGTTGAAAAAGCTCAAACTACTTCACTTGTCATTCACACCGTAGCCGCCGAAATGCGAAAGTTGGCAATCACGAATTTTGTTACAAAAAACTGTCATCTATACGAGTTTACAGCGGTGTGGGATAATTTGTATTCTTCCCCTTAAAGTACTGTGTTTGAAACGATCCGGTGATGTAACCTCGAGTTACCCATACAAAATCTTGATTTATATAACTTTTACAATTGTATTATTTAAAAAAAAAAATACTGTCTTTTTATTTTATTTTTTTTAATTTTTTTATTTTATTTTTTATTTTATTTGGAAAACCAACAGAGAAACAGTAGGTAATACATGTACAAATCTTAATGTTTAAAAAAAGCTCCAATAACAGGTTTTCGCAGAATGTTTGTTAACAATAACAGAGTCATAAAATTAAGTAAGTATATACATAACATACAAGAAGGAGAGGGAAAGGAATGGGAAGAGGGAATGGAATTTTGAATGAATCAATTTTTTTTTTTCCGGTGTAATAAGGTTTGATTGAAGATTAGCGAATATACCAGTTTTATGTTTTGATTATTTACGGAGATGTTAATTATTTAGTGAAATGTGGCAACGGTTAATGTGATTTATAAAATAAGAATATTTTCTTGGAGGGTGCACGGAAACTGGCGGCCGATCGCTTGGCTTGGGGGAAGTTTGTGGAATCCATATGTTTCACATAGGGAGCGGATATGGTATGATGATGATGATGATGATGGTAGGAAACTAGCTTACACAGCGCGGGTATAAGCCAGTTTCCAGTCCGCCTCTCAATTCAAGCTACGATTATGATTTTATATTTAAAATAAAATAAATATATATTCTATAAATTGGACTAGCTATGAAGCGTTAAACTGACTATCTCGGTTTTATAAAAAACTATCAAGGTAAATTGCACTCGATGTATCAATACAGTGCCCGATGCACCATTGGTTGGTTAGGGGAAAGTGGTAGTAGTCGTACACTACACAACGATACGGACAAAATTGTTACATACGCGACTTTTTCTTATCACGGTAGTCTCACTGTTTTTTTTTATTCTGTTCTTGAGTTTGGAGATGGAGATCATCGTTCGGGAACATTCGGTGCAAAAGTGTTAAGAAGGGAATCTTCGAATACAGTTTGGACACAGTTACTCAAATTCAAACCAACCCACAAGACGCGCATTTATGTTACATCATCATCATTCCATATACGCTTCTAATGTGGAGCGTATGGATTCCACAAACTGCCTACAAGCCAAGTAAACGGCCGCCGGTGGTGCGAATGACACTTTATTACATGGCGTTAATGTTGCTCAAAAATTCATCATCAAACCAATCCTTAAAGTCCCCATACGGACACCCACAGAATACATATTCACGAAATTTCAGACAATGACACCTAAACAACTTTACGCCAAAACAATTTTAACTTACATACACTCACTCAATGATTCACCTACAACCCTGCACCACCCCTACCCTGAAATTGAACCTGCATACTTCTCCTCAAGAGCCACACGATCCAGAACACAGAAAATATTGAAGCAAGTAAAGACACACACTACTTTTGGTCAGAGGGATTATGTGTATTATGCTGTCAAGCTCTACAACGTGCTCCCTTTGGCCATCAGAACAATAAAACAGGAACTTGTTTTAAAAAAAGCTGTGTCAAATTGGATAGTGGAGGTGGGTAGAGTAGAGATAAATAAAATTATTCAACCAAATAGATAGTCTTCTTTCATAATTTTAATTTTACAATCAATTCAAAACACACATGTATGGATCCATTGTATGTTAGTAATTAAAAAATAATAAAAATTGTAAAATTAGTCCTCGGCACGGGTTACCCCAGTGAGGACAAATTTAGTATTTTTAATTTGTACTTTGCAATATGTTTTTAAATAAATAAAAAAATAAATAATAAAATCAAGTCCACGTCCCGCAGCCCTGACGCAAACTGCTGATTAATAAATGATTTTTTTGTCATAATTTTTTGTCGTGTAAATGTATAGATACATGGTAGGTTCTATCCTGATTGTTACTAAACAGTATAAACTTGTGTGAAAAGTATAAAAGTGGCTAAAATTGACACGTACTTTCGTTTAAGGTGGAGAATGAACTCATAACGCCTGGGAGCATTTAACAAGCAAGTTCTAAACTTCCATAAAAACAGCGAATTGCAGCATTACTTTTAACAAAACGAACTTTCTTTCACGTTTACTGCGTTCTTCATTAGAAATTCTTATGTTAACCGTTTCATAGCGTTAAGTTTTTGCAGATATTTATTTTGACACTATCATAATTTAATAAACAATCTAGTTGCACTTATTGGTATATTTAGGTATTTATTTATCTAGTTCTAGACAGATAGGTACTGTATAAATACTGGACTGCTGACGACTGGTACTGAATCACTCCCGACCGTCGACAGTCGATGGCGCATTTATAAAATGGCAAAATTTTCTTGATGTTTCGGTGTACGCGTTTCTGGCACCTTCTAGACGAGTCCACGTAAATCCAGGACGTTTGATTTAGTTTTTTTTATACATAGCAAAAGTGTAGAGGAGCTTCTATACAATTCTAACGTTTTTCGGGTATTATTACAATATGGGCAAGCATGGAAAGGCTCTCGGAAGGCCGTTGTATATGGCCTAGCCAGCCGAAACGCCTTCGCCGGATGACAGTAGATACCAAGGGTTGCTGTGTCCGTTGCCTCACTTCTGCGCATCAGGTCCTCGGCTTCCTGGTCGTCCACTGTTGACAATTCGTCGGCAGTTTGCATCCTAGCTGCGGGACGTGGACTTGACTTGGGAGGATGCACGGGAGCTGGCGGCCGATCGCTTGGCATGGAGGCAGTTTGTGGATTCTATATGCTCCACATAGGGAGCGGATATGGTATGATGATGATGATGATGATGTTGATTACAATATACACTGCACTTGCACCGATGCAGTATGCAGTGCCCTAAGCACCATTGGGTGCGGACAAGGGAAAGTAGTAGTACTTAAATTTACACGTCACAAGAAATAAATAATTGCAATAGATGCAACAGTTATGACAAAAATGCCAGGAAAGACATGACTTAATCAAAATTTCAAATATTATGATTGACTTAGAAGAATTAAAGGCGGAAACCTGATTAATACCATCAGTGAGAGGCGAACGTGATTGGTCAGTCACATTTTGTGACATGAGTGTCTCCTCCATGACATAATAGATGGAATGGCTACTGAGACAAACTTCAGGGGGCGCTTCGACAGGAGTTTCTAGAACAAATATGCGAGGACATAAACTGCGTCTCATAACATTATAGCAGTAGAGAATAAGATGGAAAAAAAACAATCAACAGGATTGAGACTACAAAGAAAAATATGAAGAAGAGATTTATCCAGATAAAGATGCATGAAAGTCACAAAATTAAATTTATCCTAATATTCCAAAATTCTTGGGCGTAGCGGTTGCTTTACTTTCAGATAATATTATTTTATTGATTTTAATATTTCTACGGAGATGAAATTAGTGGATTTTTTTCAAATTCGGGAATATGTTATGGATTTGACTTGGGAGGACGCACAGGAGCTGGCGGACGATCGATTGGCCTGGAGGCAGTTTGTGGATTCCATATGCTGATATTGTATGATGATGATTTGAACACACTCAAAATGTTTTAATTACTAATAAAAATGACGAAGCGGTTGACGAATTTTCGTTGAAAACGGTTTAGTTTGAGCTTTAGCACGCTCATCTTAAACTCTAAATATTCCACGAGGACAAAACTGATGTCTTCAATATGTATAAACAAAAATCGTATTTGTACGTCACTCTGCGCTTGTCAGCTACACATTTCTACTTGAAAACGACGGAAAATACAGTAGTAAAATACAGATGTGAAATAAACATAAGATCATTTTGCCACTGTTTATTTTGTAACTGAGCCACTATTTATTTTGTTACTGAGCGTGATCTTAGAAAAATAATACTTCGGAGAAGAAACATAATAAACTAAGTCAGTTTTTCTTTGTTCCTTCAAAAGGCCTAGTTCTTACAAAGATGTTGCTTCTACAAAATCTAATATATGTTTGTTACTTTAAAGACAGACGTTAATATAATGTTTTACATACTTTTCAGCAATTTTGTGCGGTAATGTAAATTCTCAGTAATTGTCTAATTTGTTTTGTTTGCCGAAACCTTTCTAACTTCAAAAGCGTAGGTAATTAATGTGAAAATTGTAATAAAATCGTATGAGGGTGTATCTTATAAAAGAAGTTTCATTTATTAAGTATGAAAAGTGACAAAAATATTATTAATTAGGTTAATTTGAATGAAAACGAAGTTTTTAACATTTTGCATGTAAACTTTTGCACTCCATACGTGTTATTTGGAATTTTTCTGCTCTGTATAAAAATACACTGATATATTATACAATGATATAATCATAGAATGATAAAAAGAGTATTTCGTTTTGCCGTTGTATCTTTGTACTTTATTTAGGTACTAACGTGAATAAAATTACGTTTTATGTTTTCTGTTTTTAGAAATTTCTTGATAATGGCTTAGACATGTTAAGGTTTTATTTTTAGACATAATTATACTTTATGAGCTGATTACAGTAGTATATAGACAGGTTAGAATTTTGTCATTTTGGTGTCGATTTTACATGTCACATAAATGACTTATAAATTGATTAAAATGTGTTTACACAAAGTTCGAGATGTTAAAATTATTATTATATTGAATTTAATACAGTAACGTATTTATTTATTTTCATCTTCCCCTCCGAAAAGCTCTGCGACCTAGAGTACGCTGATGACGCCGCGCGCCGTCCTTATTGACGACTCAGTCGGGGGTTTTCAAGTTATTGTTGATAGGCTAAATTGGCACTCCACGTGCATGGGTTTAAAAATCGACACTGACAAAACCCATGTCATGTGTAACAGCTCGTGTCAAGATGCCCAGATTTCCCCTTGGCTTTGTCGGGACAAGTCATCGAAAGGTCGAGAGCTACAAGTATGAAAGCTGTCCAAAGATCGGATGTTTACTCGGTTACAATAGAATATTAGTTGTGCGGTGGTTTGATTTTATACGGAACACAGTGAGGCAACGGTGAGGCAACGGACGCAGTAACCCTTGGTATCTACTGTCATCCGGCGAAGGCGTTTCAGGTTCTCGGCGTCCTGGACGTCCACTGTTGACTATCCGTCGGCAGTTTGCGTCAGAGCTGCGGGAAGTGGACCTGAATTGGGAGGATGCACGGTAACTGGCGGCCGCTTGCTTGGCTTGGAGGCGGTTTGTGGAATCCATATGCTCCATATAAGGAACGGATATGGTATTTAAATGATGATGAACGTATTTAAGAAAAATATTAGAATGAATACTAAAAATATTGAATGTTTTCTTGTGGAAAATTCATGATTAGATTTTGAGAAAAAAGTTTGCTAGAAACTTGGAACTTTGTCAAATGAATATAAAAAGCTTTAGTTCAATAACACCTTGTTTTTCTTCTATCTATGTGGCAATGGTTGAGGTCGTGGTGAGGAAAATTATGTTAGGTTAAACTTAGACCTTTGGTGATATGACCCTTTGTTGTTCGTAAGCTTTTAGGAAAAATCTTAGGCTTAACTTTTAAACAAGCAAGGACTTAGGTCGTAACATAACGAGACTAAAATTTTATTTAACTTTATACAGGATACCTACAGGTTAAAGGTTTAGTTCTTCGAGTTTGTAGTGGGCTATTTTTTAGGTATGAGTTGCATTATTATTTTACTTCAAAAGGATACATGGGCTCTAATTTGCTTTTGCGAGGATTTTTGAGCATCGGGCGGGATAATCTGATGTGGACCAAAAAAAAATTCTTCTTATCTGCCAAAGATGACGAGATAATCACGGAAAACTCGTCATGGAGTACAAAATAACCAGCTCTTTTATTTTTTGTTCGGGGTTAAAATTTGTTTTGATCGATTTGTCAGCTAATTTATTGATGAGATATCTAGGATAATTGTCAATAATGTTTTATATGTATATATTTTATATTTTTACATTATCCTCCGAAGCGTAATTTATTATTGACTAGTCTACGTAAAAATCCGTATCTGCCTCGTAGCGTAGTGGTAGCGCATTTGGCTACCGTGCCTGAGGTCGCGGGTTCGATTCTTGTAGGGGGTCAACATGAAACATTTATTTACATGAGACTTTCATGTTTATATTTTTAATGTGTGATACCTTGGACTGGTACTGAAGCGTAAGACTGATCATCTTGCCTTCATGTAATAAAATGATCAAGATACACTGCACTTGGTGTACCAATGCAGTGCCCTATGCACCATTGGGTGCGGATAAGGGAAAGTAGTAGTAGTAGTCTACGTAATCCTGGATTTTAAGCACTAGAGCTATTTTTTTTCCTAAATTTTAGATATCGACCAAAACCTTTTTTTATCAACTTATTATTAGAATATTTATTTACCTCATTTATGAAATAGATTGAAAATAAGATGATACAAGCAAATTCCTGATCAATATCTAAAATGGGTGAAAAATTCGGTTCTCTGGTGCTAAAACTTCATGGGAAAAATCTACAGGTTACGATTACATCCTCTTAATTAAAAAATTTCTATTATTCACATTGTTGTTCGTATGATTTAATGAAATTAAGGAAATTAAATCATACGAACAACAACAAAACAAAACATTACTGTACTGACAAGAATTTCTCAAGAATTTCTAGATTTACCTTTTAGAAAAAACTTTTTGATGCCATGTATTGCGAGCATAAAATAAATTAAATATTTTAAAGGGTGACCTTATGCAAAGTGCTTTGAAAACATCATATTCGTATTTTTCTATCATGTTGTTATTCCCATCAAGGATGTTGAGTGACAGAATAGTATAGTGAACTGTATTTATCTTCACACCGGCAGGATTTCCGCCATTAGATTTCCATCAAATATTTATACAAGTCAAACACATATTCTGAAAAACCTTCCGTACTTTTTCCCGTAATTTCCGTAATTTCTCGTACTTTTTCCCTTACCACGTGTTAAGTATCCTATATTTATTATTTAGGATCGATTTATTTTAAAAATAGTTTTAAAAATATGTAATGAAAAACATTTATTCACCTTATAAATCTTCTAAATATTCTGTTTTAAACAGAAGACTGTTTTCTGAAAGTGAAACATAAAATAATAAATAAAATGAGGAACATTAAATGTTATAATATAATGTTCCTGGTGAATCTTCATCATATTTGGAGTTCATTTGTATTTTATTATGTAAACATACAATATACAGACATGGAGTAACAAAACTCGTAGAACAAGTCGAAAACTGGTGAATCTTTTTCATATTTGGAATCCAATTGACTTTTGAATCTGAGCTCGAAAAAAATTCGAAAAAAAGGCTCTAAAGCTTTCATAAGTACCGCAGATAAAGTAAAATTGGACCAATTCTTATGAAAATGCGGCTTTTTAAACTGTTTTTCTTTATGGGTAGTACCTATTTATTTTACTAAACAAATGATATTTGATGACAATTTGCAAAAATTAATTTAAAAAAAATATAATTTCGTAATCAATTTTTTCCAAAACTATAGGTCAAAAAAAAAAAAAAATACAAAATCGACTCCAAATATGACGTAGATTCACTTGTTTCCCGCTCGTTCATCGAGTTTTGTTACACTATTGTATTTTAAATCGTGATTGATTAAAAAGCGATACTTTTTTCAATTTACATGTAGATACTTCGATACGTATTTGTCCATTATAAAGATACGCTTCCTTGAAAGCTGATAAAACTTTTACTTCGTGTTAAAACAATGAAATCTCATAAGATATGACTCAAGTTTGATAAAGATGGATTAGGCGGCTTTCGACACAGTTGCGCTCGAACGACTAAGCGCAGCTACCAAGGTTTGTTTATAAAAAAAATAAATGGGAGCTACATTTATTTTTTACCTTGCTATGCAAGGTTTATATTTCATAAAGTGGATTTTATATCATTGACTGTCCGTAATTCAAGTTCGATGCCAAAAAATGGCGTTTATTTTTAGATAGAGAACACTTCAGTACAGTATACCAAAAATCTGTGCCAAATCAAACCAAAAAACATGCTACCAAGAAGTATTAAAAAAATAATTAATTTTTCAAGCTTAAAAGAGAGACGCGTGCTGAGAACTTGGTTGCTGGAGCGCGAATTATTATATTGAGTTTTAGAATTGTATTTTTATTTATATGTATTTTATTTTTTTTGTGCGCTAGGGTATGTATTGTGTAGTTTTATTTTTAGTTGAATTTGTATTTATGCACCTACTGACGAGTTGCAGTAGGCAACTCAGTAGGACATGTATTGTTTTCTTTTATGTATATATTGAAATTATAAAAAAAAAAAAAAAAAAAAAAAAAAATTTAGATACAAGGTTAACAAAAAGATTCCACTAACCATAATATGGTTATCATTGATCATTCATATAATATATTGAGTTGGGATCAGACGGAATACATGTGGTCAGAAAGAACTTCTCCGCATCTGCCTGAGATGATGAGAAAACCACGGAAAACTCATCATGGAGAAGGCGGACTATTAATGGATATCAACAGTCTTCCGATCAACTTGAGGAGTGTTTGGAATTTTGTGTCCTATTTTTGTTTATTATTTATTAATTACCTTCACTTGATTGAGAAAAAAAAGTATGTATATATATATATATATATATGATACCACCTCTTATGATAATTTATTACGACAGCAACCAAGGTTACAGGGTCTTGAAGTAATATGACTTAATTAATCCTACTCATCCAGATATATCGTATTTATTTTTTTACATTTTTTTTCTTTCGTTTAAGAAATAAATAATGTTTTAATCCGTTGGCAGTTTGCGTCAGAGCTGCGGGACGTGGAACTGACTTGGTAAGAGTCAGTTTGTGGAATTCATGTGCTCCATATAGGGAACGGATAACGTATGATGATGATGATGATGCTGTAAATAACGTGTTACACACTATTGCAGTTACCTTATTCAACCAGGAATCATTTTTTTTATTTGAAGTAACAAGAATAGAACCGCTAGCTGGAATATTCGTGAGAGATTTTGGATTATTTTGTACTTAAAAAATATGTTTTAAAACATATGTAGTGATCAGATGTAAATTTTAGATGCACCGCCATAAAGGGTATCAAGCAATTTCTATTGACGAAAACGAAACGATTTAACTAAAATGGAGTTTTGTTTTTGGGTTTACAGCGTTTAGGATCATTCGAAATATATGCGGTACAACTTAAATGCCTTACATCAAGAAGCTTTATTATCCGTGTTGACGAAAACGCGTTAAAAACTTTTGATCTCTGAATTAGTTCATGCGTACAACTGTTGACAAGAATGCCATGTAGATAATTTTGATTCCGCCGTCAATTTGACGGTTCGTCCTTGGGCTGTGCGATAATCACGGTTAGCGGTAATTAATAAATTGTTTAATTAATTTGTAGCGTGAAGACTGAGCTGCAGAACAGTGGTGCCCTCTCTCGGCTGTACATAGCTAATGCGGCGAGGAAGGATTCAGGAAATTACACTTGCTCCCTGGAGGATGTCTCGGCGACGACTGTCTCCGTGCACGTGTTGCGAGGTATTTATATACTTATCACACTGCTAATTCTTTGATCCCTGCCACGCAATGTTTTTTTTTTAAACCAATATTTATTTTTTTAATTTAAATCTTGATCCTTAGTTACGCGAAGTCAAGATAATCAGTCCAGCGCCAGTCCAAGGTATCACAAAATATGAAATAATTTAGTTTTGTACTCTCCAATAATATTTATGATATTCCTGAAATATCTAAAAAAATCAATAGATAGATGTTTTTAATGTGGATAATAATATAGAGAGAAAAAAAGTTATATTTTATTTCAATTAAAACAATAATGTATTTGCTTATATATTTATGTGTTTTTTTTTGTATATTGTTGCGAATTATTATCGAATATCATTAATGTAGTCAAATTAATACTACCTATAAAGAAAACAAATAAAAACAGTATTTTAATAAGAATTTTTGGATTGAAGCTTTTATTAGAAAACTTTTTTTTCGAGATCAGATTTAAGTCATAATTCACATTCGACTCCAAATATGATGTAGATTCACCAGTTTTTGGGGTGTACTACAAATTTTGTTGCTTCATGTATATTACACATATAATATCAAGACCAAAATTTTTGGTACCTACAGAAAGATTAAAATACACAAACTTTGCATATTCTCCAAGTTTCTATCGCGACAGTTGCTATCCTGTTTCATAATTATCTTTTGAGAATTTTTCGTTGAAAACATTTTTTTATATCTGATACAAAGTTCTGTCAACTTCGGAAGGATCAAATTATAAATTAGCCCAGGGCGGCAGAACGTATTATTTGTTAATCTGCGATATTCACTAAGATGGAACCTGATTCACAGAAGGACCTTTTAAAATTATAATTTAAGTGTCTTATCATCGAGGCTTTTTTTTTTTACCTTTAATAAATTTGCAAAGGTACTTTAAACTTGGTTCCAGAGTCTGGAGAAAGGAAATTATATTTTTTAAGTTATAAAATACAAGTGTTTTGAAGAGAACTCCTTATCTTGTTTTTTTTGGAACTTAAGTTAAGGCTCATGAGTCATAAATCTTGAACTCTTTTTTAAGAAAACTTTTCTTTTTATGCTAATTTTGAAGATGTTTGAATTTGGTGAAGCGAAGGAAGTATGCCAGGGAAGACTGGTGTGGCGTTCTATCCTCTCTGCCTCGGGAAAGTGGCGCGGCGGCGCGGCGGGATGGTTAGTCAGTTAATTTATTTTTTATTATTAATATTATAAAGCATTAAACTTGTGTGGTCCAACATTTAAATATATGTTAACAAAAAAATTTGTTCAAAAACATTGAATTTTTTAATTTAATTTAACAGTTAATTTTTAAATAAAAAAATTGTAGGTATGTTTTAAAAACGTGATTTTTTCGTAATATTTCCATCGTTTTTTGGGCGTCGAAGGTTCAGGTGTTTAAAATAAAAAAAAATCAATAAGAATGGTTTCATTTTTCTTAAAAAATATTGTCTAAAACAATTTCTGATACGTTAGTCACAAAATTTTATTTGCAAATCAGCTGTCAGAATTGCAAGACGTAATATTTAAACAAAAAATAAAACCAACATATTTTATAATTTTTAACACATATATATATATATTTATATAGAATAATAATTATTATAAATATTTAACATACAAATAGAAACCTTAGAGTTTTAAATGCATCATAAATAAGTAGGCCTGAAAGTTCTTGAGATAGGTATAAGCAGAGTACCAGGATACTATGATGGTGCTATATTCAAACTAACCAAATAAGTAACAATCACTCCATTTTCTGAAGGGGTAGACAGAGAGGATAGAATGCCCCACCACTCTGTCCTGGCACACTTTCCTTGAATCCTCCACATTCATACATACTCCCATGCACGCACGTCGATTATTTCGACTTTCCACATGACCACTTTCATTTTTTTGTTGTACTCGATCATGCCATGTCTCTCTCGGCTTTCAACGACTTCTACATCCAGGCAGACTTTTTTTTATTATTTTTTTTATTTCAAAAGATTTTTTTTTGTTTACATAGATACACATTAAAAAAAACACATATATGTACAATAAAAAAATATATATAAACAAAAATCCAACCAAGGCATAGCCTGTTTGTGGGTATACTGTGAAAGTCATACAGTGTGCACGTGGCAAAAGAGAAAGATAAAGTCATGTAGAGATGGAAAAATAACAGATAATGTAAACAAGATAGTTAAAAAAAAGAAGTGGAAAAATAACAGATAATGTAAACAAGATAGTTAAAAAAAAATGAACACAAGATATTGGTATCTTTATACCGGAAGAAGAAGAGGGAAAATAATTATGATATATAAAATAAAAGCTTGCATTATAACTTCTTTTAGCATTTCTTTCATCTCTCATTCGCATCTCTTGACCAAACCATCGTAAAAGACCTTTCTTAATTTTTTCCATAATACTTTTCTTAGCCGTGCATTCAACTCTAATCTAACCATTAATGTGTCAGTTTACGAATTGAGTTCAAAGCTTAATATTTCGACTCGCGGTTCAAGGTTATAATTTTTTATTTTTTTTTTTTTCCACAGTTTCCGGTTTTCTTGCAAATGTTAAATTATTATTGACTTGTGAAATCCCCGAGCCCTCATTTCCGACACGATTCTGACGGCAAAATGGCCTTGTTTTTTTACAGTAACATTTACAGTACATTTCAAGGGCAAACAAAATCATGACGGAAATATATTTTCTTTCATTAAAATTATTTTGCTAGACTTTTCCCCAAGTAAAAGAGATTTTCGTTAGTTTTTAATAGAAATGTTTGAAAGTCACGAAACATTCAAAAGTCAGAAGAAGTCACACTGAATTCTTTAGCTACATAAGTTTTAAAACACATTTTGAATAACTTTTAGAAAAAATAAATAAGTTACTTCAGTATTTTCAAGAAAAAAAATACTCTTAAATCTAAATTATTATATAAAAAATCCATTCAAGATTATTCTTACCAAAACGAAGTAATGAAAAATTTTGTTCAATAATATAGTTACTATTTCATGTGTGAAAACTTGGACTGATCATCTTAACTTCATCTAATAAAATTATCAATATACACTGCACTTGGTGTACCGACGCAGTGCCCTATGCACCATTGGGTGTGGATTAGGGAAAGTAGTAGTAATATAGTTATACACATTTTGCAGATAGATTTGATAGAGCGCAGTGGAAAACTAGATTTAGAACCTTACTGCAGACCAATCCCCAGGATTGAGACATTAAAGAAGACAAATATAATTGATATCTCTAGCTATTGAAAAACATTATGGATTACCATCGTAAACATACATATTGTCGATTGCAATAGGCAAATGTCTTATATTTTTAAATTCCGTTTTTTTTTTCGTAAATTAATATATGAAATTTTTCTGTGAAAAATTAAATAATAAAAATTAAAAAGAGTCCATTTTAAACAATATTTAAAAACGGAGCTTATAAAAACGGATTGACCGCAAATGGATGCTTTATAAGCACCCGTCTCCTAAGCGCACAAGAAGGGTCTTACTGAATAATATAATATGTATATAGTTGATGCGTAGAACCAGAGAAGTGACTATGTACTTTTTTATATTTTAGGCACTACTTACATCAAAACTTGGTTAATAGACGCCTTGAAATTAATAGACGCATCTTACCATATCTGTACCTTAAACTTGAAATGCTGAAAGCAACTTTTTTTTGCAAAATTGAGTTTTAAATGTCATTTGTAAATATACTAATGTTCTGTAAGTGCTTAAAATATGGAAGTCCTCCGGTATACCATTACTAAAATATTTTGTTCTAAAACACTTGAAGTCCAGTCTTGGAGGAATCACTATAATAATAATAATTGGTCCAGTACATTTGTATAGAGCTTAATATACTTTAAACCGCTCTCCTGAACAATTTACTAAATGTGACTTCCAGCCTTTCAGCTTTAAGGTACAGATATAATGACCTGTTTTGGCGAGAAATCACGATTAGAATCTTTTAAAAATTATTTAAGGACATAATAATGATTTTAAAAAATCCTAAAAAAAAAATCGTATCTAAGATATAAATAACTGTCTATTTTTTTTTTTAATTCATCCCGTAGTCCATTATTGAATGCAAGCCAGTCACTGGTAAAATTCAGTTTTAATATACAAGTATTTGGACACACTTAAAATGTTTATAGGTAAACAATGATATTATACAATTTGACATCTCAGCAGAGACGAGAATTTTGGAAGGGAATATGGATATCTAGGCGTTTACAGGGCCTATGACCTGTCATTGGCTGGGTTAAGTGGCAAAAATTCATCTTCAGGAGTTTCCTAGTAGGTGATTTAATTCGGTAAGAATCTCACTTGCAATCATAAAGGTTTCTGCTAAAATGCTTAGCAATTTTCTCATTGGATGACAGAGAGTGTTCACATGTGAAGCGTCGCGCCATTTTACTGTGTATTGGCAGATATGGATATCAAATACTAGGTGAAATGGCGAATGTTGTAATACATCAAGTGGCCACTTAACTCAGCCAGTGACAGGTCATAAGCCCTGTAAACGCCTAGATATCCATATTCCCTTCCAAACTTCTCGTCTCTGTTGAGATGTCAAATTGTAATTATTGATGGGTGAAATCAAGCTTTTGTCTACAAGTATTTGGACACACTCAAAATGTTGTTTATAATGATATTATACTTAACATTTTACTTACGAGCAGCAAAACGGTTTTACTTTAACCGAAATTAACCCTCTTACTTAATCTGACCTCCCCTATTTACTTCCTTATTTATCTAAGTGGGTTCTACGTATAAAATTTTCTCTAGAATAATGTTATTCTACCTCATATTAAAGTCACCCCCTGGGGTAGGTTGCTTGCGGATTCTAAAAAGCGTTTTTCTTTTATTATTTTTTAGGCATAAAAATATTCGTTTTTTCGGCATTTACATAAATACCTTAAGATAATAACAAAGCCTTTTGGATTTTTGTTTTTATTCCTGAACAGTTTTACAGTTTACAAGGATTTTATATTTTATTCAAGTATCTACACAAACAAAAATTCACGTTTTTGTAATTAATGTTGAAGATTTCTGCTTATTAAAAAAAAAAATTTCGTTCACATATTAAGTATAATACGTATATTTTTATAATAATAATATAAATGTATAGGGGAGTGGACCCGGATACTAGATTATGTGCACAGAAAAACATGCATTTAAAAAAAAAAATGTATTTTAACTCTTAAAAATTCTACGTAAAAAAAGACTTGTTTATAAAATAAATTTTTATGTACTTGAGCATAAATTTAAAAAAATGTGCAAACTATTTGACCTTAGTTTTAATGAACTACCGAGCGTTCAAAATAATGAAGCAAGTAAGTAAAATCCAAATAAATATTTATGTGAGGTATCTTTTTAGATAGCTAAATAAAATGTACTATTAGTATGTAAGCATAAATTTTAAAAAATGTAAACATTTGACCTGATCATATTGTATTAATTAATGTAAAAAAGACGATCGAAAAAACGATCGAGATTTACTGCACTTAGTGTACCAATGCAGTGCCCTATGCACCATCAGGTGCGGATAAGGGAAAGAAGTATTAGAAGTGGCCGAAACATTTTTTTAATCCATAGTTAATCCTTTTGAAATATTAGCTTCATAAATCATTAACCCTTGGTAGTGACGTGGTCAAGCATGTGTCTAATCAGCATGTGTCTAATCTGCATGTCGATTTTATATTTTTGTAAATCTACTATGGTGAAGGTGTGTAGTGGTATTTGCATGTTGGTGTAGTGTTGTTGTCCTGACGAAGAGACGGGTTACGTCTCTAAACCGGTAGACAGAAAAGTCGGTGAGTGGTTTTATACCAATTTTTACTAACATATTAAATATTGAAACATTTTTTACCTAAAAACATTATTAAAATAAAATGATCTTTATGTCTTTTGAGAAATAATTATTGCATTCATAGCATTAATTCAAGTAATTTACCATCTTCAAAAAAAAAAAATTAAATTCGTTTTTATTTTTTTTGCAGTTTATACCATATTCCGTTTCTCTCTAGAATTAGATCTGGAATAACAGGAAGCAAGAGCAAGGAGATTCAGGACTTTTTCTATGACAAGATCATTTCCCTAAGTTGTTTTTGCTGTTTTTCCAGGCATCCATTTTACTTGGTGCAATTTATGCCTCAGTAGAAAATATAAAAGAGAAAGGCATTTTCAGCCACGTGACCCGCAGCCGCCTTTCCACACAATCATAACCCTTGTTTTTCCCCCTGGAAATTAACATTAGAGCAATGATTTTTCCACATGTTCGAAATACTTAAATTATTTCGAGGCCGAAAGTATTGTATAGTATGCATAGAATGGTATTTTAGTTTCTTCTTCATATTATTTTTAATTTTATATGCTTCTTGTATTTAGATAATTTTGTTTGAAATTGGACATCAATCTTTTAATATGTAAATAGAGACGTTTTGATATGTTAAAGGCATTAACTCTAAAAAACTATACGTGTCGAAATCTCATTCAACTAAATTTGGCGTAAAATCTTTAGAAAGCATTGCCCGCACTCAATTCAATAAACTACCAAACGAAATTCAAAATCAAAAGACGGCGAAATCCCAAAACAAAGCACTAAAAGACTACTTTTTAAATATTTTTATTAATAATGATAATGGCTAATTTTTTATATTGTTCCTTTTGTTCCTTTTGTGATTATTGTATTTTTAGATTTAGCATTGGTAACTCTGTAATCTGAAGTATTGTAATATATTTAGTCTTTCTTTTTCTAATATCTGTCCCAGAATGAGTTTTGTAACTCAATTGGGAGAGTGCAAAGTATTTAGTACAAATTAAATTAATAAATAAATAAATTAATTAAGTGCCGTTTGTTTCAATAAATAAATATCAACCAGAAGCGGGCTTATATCGTCATTGAGAATAGGTGTATTGTAAGAATATTATGTGTGCGGCATCCGGCGTACGTGATACAGGCTGGCTAGGCCATATACTACGTATGCCTATTTAACCTAATCACGCTTGCCTATTTTACAAGGCATCAGGTTCTCGGCGTTCTGGTCGTCCACTGTTGACAATCCGTCGGCAGTCTGCGCCAGAGCTGCGGGACGTGGACTTGACTTGGGAGGATGCACGGGAACTGGCGGCAGATTGGCTTGGGGACAGTTTGTGGAATCCATATTCTCCACACAGGGAGCGGATGATGATGATGATGATGATGATTTAAAAGCAGTCCCGAAATTTTGATGTTTGAGTAAAAACTGAAACGGTTATTTTTTCATTTTTTGTTTTGTTTTAGGTGAGAATCCTTTGGCAATGCAGAGGGGCCGAGGATGTCTCCTGATCCCGTCCCTCCTTCTTCTTTTCGTCAGCTGACAATTAATTCTGGCGGCAGACCTTGGAATCCAACAATGGTGATAATAAACAGAGCAGTTATGATACTTTTTGAAAACAGTGCCATGTGTTAGTTCCAGAATGCCCCCAGAGATGTTTGCCATTGAAGCATTTGCATAAAATAACAACTGTGAAAATTTGAGTTTTTTAAACCCCTCTCGTCTAGGGTCACAGAACACTAGGCTCATTTCTGCTACGTTATGGCACAGCTTATATGTCCGTTGTACCCGTTTTCAGAAGATATTAAATTTTTAAAAGCCATATTATACTAAACTTTTACAACTTTTTTTAACAGATCCGCGAGACTCCATTTTTTTTATTTTATTTTATTTTATTTATTCAGGATATCAACAGTTATACAAATAATAAATATATAAACAAAACAGCAAGATACTACAACCAATAATAGATATCCACAAGTATGCAGATTAAAAATAATTGTAAACAAGTTTTACAGTAAGGTGGTGTAAGTAAATTGTGTATGAGTGTATGAGGGGTGTGTGAGAGGGTGTGTGAGATTCTGTGAGTATGTTATAATGGGTGAAAATGAAAAATAAAAATGTTTAAATGAATGTGAAAATGTCACTAAATATCGGAACCTAATATTTTGTTTACAGCTTGTGCTCCATAAAATGATTTAAAAATATAATTATTGTCAATTTATCATAGGGTAAAAAGGACGTATCAGCTTGTGCCAAAACGCCACAGATTTATATGTTTTCACTATAATGCGCCTACATTTTATCAACATAAACGAGACTTAAATGAAAAAAAAACTTTATTTGATTTTACTAATAAAAATCAAACTAATTAAGAAAATAATATGTTTATTTTTCTCAAAAAATAACAACAACCGATTTAAAAATTTTATACGACTAACTTATGTTTTACGATTGTTTTGAAATGAAAATCGTGTACCAAACAGTTTTTTTTCTGGTAATATTTATATAAACAAAAATTACATTAAAATTTTGTCAATAATATTTTAATGTGTAAATTTAGCCTGAAACCCATATTTTTCTCAAAGTAAGCCACTTTACTGTTCTAGCGGGCATAATTAATTATATTTGTACACTGTATATGTACGTAGTTATAAGTTGAAGACTATGCGTACGTATCCAATATTTACAAAAAATTGTAAAAATAAATGAACCAACTCTATTAATTAATTACTTTTCATGTCCGTTAATTTATCTGCCTATCTTTATAATGAAATTAACACAATTTTAGTTTTAAGTTTATGTTATTTTTTTAAGTTTTTGTTATTGTTATTTTTGGTTTTAACCACTGCTTATTTCTCTCAGCGAACTAGGTTTCGTCATTACTAATATCCTCAGACTGGTGTCAGTAACGACGAAACCAGTAGGTCGATGAGTGTAAGCGCTCGAATATCCATATTCCTGAATTTGAAAGAATTCCACCTCTGTAGGATATAAAATGAAAATATATACCTACTCCCGTCTTGGGATAAATCCAGATTTGTGTACAAGTATTTGAACACGCCCAAAAATGTTGTATAAAATTCCTGGTCTAAATATAAGTAAAATAAATTACAGAGTCATCTGCAGGCGATTACTAGTAATTAATTTAACTCGGTCAGAGTCTTAATTACAAAAATGAAGTAATTTGCTAATAAATACTTACCTTCAATACCACTGCATAGATGGAGTTTTTTAACGCGCTGGTGAATGATTCTCGACTCATAAATAATATACAAAAAAAATGTTACCTGGTGTGGATATTCGCTAATAAGCGGAACGGGGAATGTTGTAGTAAATAATGTGGCCATTTAACCCAGCCAATGACAGGTCATAAGCCCTGTAAACGCTCGAATATCCATATTTCCTGAATGTGAAAGAATTCTACCTCATCTTTGTAGGGATATAAAATGAAATAAAAGGTGGTTAAAAATGGTGTTCAATTTATTATAATTAAAATGCAGTTCCACCAAGAATGTTAGAAGAAAATCTCAATTTATTTATGCCTACCTTTATTTAAACTACCCTTATTTCTTATAACAACAACTTTTGCTTACATTTAATTTAAGTTTCACTTACGCTTTGTAAATAAATTATCTACAAACCTAATTGAGTGAATATTTTTATCTCAGCTAGACTAGTTTTGGGATGTAAAGCTTTTATCTTCACTTAAATATTCAGGAAATAATTTGATGAAGATGTTTTAACGCCAAAATATTCCAAATTTACTTCCATTATCGTAATAATGGAAGTAAATTTGGAATAGTTTGGCGTTACGAGTAATTCTAATACGCATTTTATACGAGACAGAAAATTAAACAGTTTCTTGTACAGAAAGCTGAAAAGTCTGTCAAATGCCACGCTAAATATGTAGTTATATTTAACCGAGCAAGTTATTACCGTATGTTTGCACACAGGAAATTGTTAATATAGCTAATTATGATAATATGTTAGGTATTTGTTTTGTACGTTTTTGAAAGCATCCAATATGTTTCAAATGTTTCCCTCGGCACGTGTTATCCCAGTGAGGGAACATTATTATTATCTATATTTTTTAAAAAAAAAACTATGTACAAGTTTTTATGTAAAAGTTTACATAAAAAATATTAACTGTCAGGTCAGCCAAACGTCGCGCCGACCATTCAATATTCCATACTTGCTTTATACGGGACTTGCTTTATACAGGACACAAAACACTGTACAATTTTCTGTCCCATATAAAGTGCGCTTAACTTCTGTCTGTAAACTTAAAAGAAGAATGTCTGTAAAGTATTATTCACTATATTTTTTTTAAAAGCGCTTTTAAAAAATAAAAAATTCTCTTATTGCTCTTTAAAAAAATATATATTGTTCGAAGCTTTCTCTCAATTTTTTTCTGTATCCGAACTTTTTGTACGCCTACGTGGTGTTATAATATTAGGTCCTTACATATGAAATTGGCGTTTTGTATGGGAGGAACATAAAGTTGATTTTTTTAAAATACAATAAATTTATTTAATCAAAGTATGTACCATTGCTATCTATGCACTTTTGCCATCTCATAGGTAGTTCATCGATCCCTTTACTAAAAAAACCATTCGGACGGGAATCAATAAAATCTTTGAAGTCGGTTTGGACTGCCCCATCGGAGTTGAATTTTTTTCCCTTGCAAGAAGTTATCCAAATTTCCAAAAAAATAGTAATCTGTTGGGGGCAAGGTCCCGGAGAGTACGGTGGATGTCTTAGACATTCCAATTGAAGCACTTCTAATTTGTAATATTATATTTTAAAAAAAATCAACTTTACGTTCCTCCCATACAAAAACTCCAATTTCATATGTAAGGACCTAATTCAAGCTTTTTCACCTTCCCAATTTGCTTCAAGTGGATTAAAACAGTTTTATCACTAACACCGCAGCCTGCAGCTAACTCGGACGTGGTTTTGCGATGGATCCGCTTCCACAATAGCCTTCAATTCTTCATTATCAACTTTGGTCTCCGGCCGTCCACGGGGCTTGTTCTGCAGGTCGAAATTTCCAGAACGAAAACGTTGGAACCAAAAACGCACTGTGTTTTCTTTTGCGGCACCGTCGCCATACACATCATTAATCCTTCGAGCCGTTTCTGCAGCACTGGTGCCACGGTGGAACTCGTACTCGTGAATAACGCGATATTTCAAGTTTTCCATTTTGTAAACTGAGCGACGCAAAGAAAAAAAACAATTGAGGAAAAAACAAATGAATTATAATTTTCGAAACACAAATACTTGATTAATTAGCTGTATAAATTTGAATTGGGAATTCCTAACCAAGAGAGAAGATATTTGAGATGAAAGTTGCCAGTACGGCAAAACGCCAATTTCATATGTAAGTAATATATCACTTGAAAATATGGCGATCATTTCAATCTTAAAACTAGTCGTGCTTACATTGTTAGTTATGTTCAAAAAACTTTAATTATTGTGTTTTAAATATAACCGTCATTAATATTATTATTATAATAGTTGTCCGCCTCGTAGCATAGTGGTAGCGCATTTGACCGTGGGTCGCGGGCTCATTTCCCGTAGGGGGTCAACTTAAAACATTTATTTACATGTTATTTTCATATTTATTTCATTTGTGATACAGGTCGCGTCATGTAAAAAGAACGCTGAAAGAAAGTGAAGGGGGTGTGTTTGCGCATGTGACCCGCCCACCCCGCGTCCCAAATAAGGCCGATAATCGTCTAATGCGCTAATGCGCAGCTTGACCTCCAGCGTTCTTTTTACATGACGCGACCTATACCTTGCTGATGATGCTGATTTTGGAACATATTTGCATTTTAAAAATTATACTTTTTAACACGATTGTATTTACTACTACTACTACTACTTTCCCTTAACCGCACCCAATGGTGCATAGGGCACTGCATTGTTACACCAAGTGCAGTGTATCTTTAGAATTTTTATTACATGAATGTAGGATGATCAGTCTTACGCTTCAGTACCAGTCTAAGTACCCACTTGTAAAACAAAAAAGGTTATTAATACAAAGCAAAAAGTATTTGTGTTTTTCATTCAAAGTTTACCCTTTTGACTTTCGTTTTCTTTCGAAAATATTTATATAACGTACCTATATACATTGTGCTTTATTTATTTTTCATTTCATTTCATAAGTTTTTAACAAACACTCGTAACAAAATGAGTTCTTGAAATTACATTAAACTTAAATGAATTTCGTTGTGTAAATAAATTATGTAAATAGCTTAATTAAAAATATTATTGGTATAAAATTGGTGTTATTAATGTAAGTTGTATTTTAAATTATTAAAACTATTTAATACTGAAATATATTGAATGTATTGTTAAAACGCATTTTTATTTATTTTAGCGATATGTGACAGATTTAGGAAGAAATAATGATTGTGATTACTTGACAACTTCAATACTGGATAAACACCTTAAATTTTCAACATTTTGGGCGTGTTCAAATAATTGCAGTCATCTGCAGGCGATTACTAGTACTTAATTAAACTCATCAGAAGAGTCTAAATTATAAAAATAAAGTAATTTGCTGATAAATACTCAACTTCAATATCAATGGATAGATGGAGCTTTCAACTCGCTGGTAGATGATTCTCGATTCGTAGCATACTCGTATATACAAAATCAAAAATGTTACCTGGTGTGGATATTCGCTAATAAGCGGAATGGGGGAATGTTGTAATACATAAAGTGGCCACTTAACCCAGCCAATGACAGGTCATAAGCCCTGTAAACGCTCGAATATCCATATTCCTGAATATGAAAAAATTCGACTTCATCTCTGTTGGGATGTAAAATGAAATATATACCTTAAATTTGTTACATTCTATTTATCCAATAATAATAATTTATTTCACAATACACTTCTAGGTACTTCTATTACTTTCAGGAGAAAGTATGCTTTTAAGCTCTTAAGAAAGAGCTTCTAAGCTGGAAAAAAAACTGTATTGCCTTGCTATATTATCCTTTTAATATTTTACCATGTTGTGTAGCGCACTCAAAATGTGGCCGTTAATAGTTTTTTTTTTCCGGATAAACAAGATAATAAAATAAGAACTGGCATGCATCATCATCATCAGCCCGTTGAGGTCCACTGCTGGACATGGCCTCCCCCTGCCGTCTCCACTCCTCCCAATCCTGCGCCGTCCCCATCCACTGTCATCCAGTAGACTTCCTGATGTCGTCCGCCCATCTCTTCGGTGGACGTCCTTGAAGCCTCTGGTTCCTCGGTCTCCACACCAGACCGCGTTTCGTCCATCTGTCGTCCGTCATTCTGGCTATGTGACCGGCCCATTTCCACTTCAACCAAGCAATTCGCTGCACCACGTCGCAGACCTTTGTCTGGCGTCGGATCCAATCGTTCCCTTTTCGGTCTCTTAATGTTATTCCAAGCATAATCCTCTCGATGCTCATATGTGCAACTTGCAACTTATGGGAAGATTGCTCGGTCAGAGTCATTGTTTCCGCGCCATAAGTAAGGACGGGCAGAATGCATTGGTTGAATACTCGAGTCTTGAGTGAGTTGGGAATGGAGCTTCGGAATGTGGAATTTAGCTTTCCAAAAGCCACCCAAGAGAGATTTATCCTCTTATCCACCTCGCTGGTCTGATTGTCTCTGCCGATGGTGATTTTGTGACCAAGATAAACATAGTTGTCGACATTTTCCACAGGTAGAATTTTTCATGCGTGTTGACGTTTGTCATCAATTTCGTCTTGGCTACATTCATCTGGCATGCATACCTTAGAATTAATGTACTCCTTCTTACTTCTTGTTATCCTGATAATTTAAGAAATGTCATAAAGAGATCTTTAGCTATTTTTTTTCTATTGAATTTATAACTTTTTCGAAAATCTTTCTATTTCCATAGAAAATAAATTTCGAAAAAATGATAACACGATAATTTTTTCGAAACTACAGCCAGATCAGGAATATCATTTTGAAAACACTAAATTTTATAACTTACAGTGGAGCCAAGGTCTATTCACACATATCCGTGACGTGAGGGATGTACCGTACCTACTGTGACCTTCAGTGCACAGAATTATCGGAAGAGGGGAAGTTTATGTAATCAAAAGAGGAAAGACGGCGCGTGTTTAGACGACGCGACGACGCAGTGATGCTCCGGCGTTCACAGTGCTTCTTCCGACATCGTGATAAAAAATATATCTCTGTTTTTCACGGACGTGATCAAAATTTCTGCTTCGTTATTTACACTTGAGTGTATAAACTTATTATGTACAACTCAATTTCGATTCTTACGGGAGAACACTGACACGGAAAGATACGGTACTGTCTGGATATTAAAAAAAAAAACAAAAGTAACCTAAATATGTACGCTCCCTGTGTGGAGCATATAGATTCCATTACGTTGTGCTTATTATTTTGTTTACTCATTTTTTAAAACCACTGCAAATTTCATCTTTGTTCAAACACGCTAGTATCCCTACAAATGGGAAAAGGCAATACCTATTTAAAACAAGAAACATAATATAAAAAGAAAACTAATACGTATAAGAAAATTACTGAATGTGTTTTTTAGCCTTTTTGCCCCACAATCTCTTTCAAAAAACATCGTACCAAATTATTTTGATTATTTTTCTGGAAAAACAAAAAATTCACAAGTTTTCTCTTCGCAAACACTTAGTTAAAACACTTTGAAAATATTTCATGAAGACGCTGAAAATTTGTTTCAGGAAGCAGTGGTAAATTTCAGGTCTACATTTTCCTGAAACGGAGGTTTCAGTCTTGTGATCTTGTCTATCCAAACTGGAGGTAAGTATTATGATGAGTAAGAAACTCATGTTTATAAATTACTGTTTTTGAAGGAAAACTCAAGAAAACGTAATATTTTTAGGAACTAAAATTATGTTACTTTGCCAAACAAATAATCGAGACAAGTACTTACTTACACTATAAAAATTAATCAAACAGTAAATTCGAAATTTTGGTGAGTTAAACTTAATCAATGCCTTGTAGGTTTACAAAAATAATATTATAAATAATACATTGTTTTTGTAAATTCTAAATTTGTGAAATCCAAACTTGGTTCCATTATACTAATTACGTAAATAAATTCAATTTATGTTTAGTACTACAATGTGTTATATATAATTCTACAATGCCCTGACTCGACACACGGACTATCTAGTGAGTCGGGGCCAGATCATTGGCATGGGTCTCTACTGATTGAGTCGCCATCCCATTATTGTGATTATATTAAGTGTGAAATGTAATAAATAAATAAATAAATTAAATAAATAAATAAAATACATTAACAACTCAATATTTATCTACTTTAAAATATTTCACGTAACGAAGCTCCAATTACAACCCTAAAACTGACGAGTCTAGATCATGTAAGTCGTTGTGTAACTTTTTAATCTGAGCTTTAAAAAAATATTTTTCGCTTCTTGTATAAGCTTTCGTAAGTAATTCTTTCCAATCTGCGATTTGTTTCAGAATTTGATTCTGTAATGAAAAAATTTTTATCACGAAAAGTCAAATAATAAAAATAATGCGTACTAAATACATTTAATCAGGCAAATAAACAGGAAAGTAATTTAGAAAAGTGTAAATAAAAAATATCAAGGGAACTTAAATAAAACTGAAATGGAAAAAAAAAGGAAATGGCCGCATACTTTTTTGGGTAATCTTTGGCTGGAATCCAAAATGTTTTGGTTTGTACATTTATGTATTTGTATATATAATATGGATCAACTGTATTACTGCTACCAATTAAAAAAATTCCTTTATCCCCACCCGATGGTGCATAGGGCACTGCATCGGTACACTAAGTGCAGTGTGTCTTGATCATTTTTGTTTCGTGAAGGTAAGGTAAATCGGGGATGATTTTCAATAATTTTATCCAAGTATTTATCTTTTATATTCTAACATTATCCCCCGAAGTGCAATTAATGAAACCTACTACACACAAACATATTTGTATTTACTTGTATATAATAAGAATCATGTAGAATTATTTTGAACAATACCTGCTTATCCTATCTTTTTGCTAACTATTATAATTTATTTTTTTTAAAACAATTTTATTTTATCAAATAAACAGTAAAAAAAAAGATAACCACACATTACATAAGTAGTAATAGTATATGGATATTGAAATGCTCTCATAAAAATTATACAACAAATTAATTATTTTTGCTATTAACTTAACTAGCACTCAGCTAATCGCAAGTTTTGTGCTTTTTTCGCTTCCTGCATTCGTTAGTCACATAAGTTCCTACGACATTAATTCTTTTCATATTAATGTGTTTTTAACGACCCTTAAATCGTTGGAGCGAAAATGAGAAAAGAAATAATTGCAATTCAAACTTATGTTTTCATGCTAGTTCGCGGTTTCCTGTTTGAGTTATACTGTAAAAGAGGCGTTTTATCAAGTTTGAAACATAAATTGTTTAGGCCAATCAAAATAAACTTAAGGGAATTGGTTTGGCCATTATTGATACTCTCTGGTATAGGTAGTTTAGTTGGCCACCCAGGGTGCGACATTGAGGAAGGCGTTATTACGAATGCCGACTGAGAAGAAGTCCGCAGCGGTGAGGATGTCTATTCCATTTGGGAAGGAACCCTGACGACCTACATTCTCTTGGAATGCGGCAGATGTTGCTCGGCGACAGTGTATCTCTCTATCAAATACTGCTGTGATGATAAGCCCGGCAGCCATTCTCTTGACAAACAGCGCCAGGACAGTAGCATCGTAGGCGCGGGCAAACGCCCAACACACGTAACAGGCTGCGTCACGCACGTGCTGCCCAGTCGCCGAGTGTCCACGGACCTCTTCATACTGCAGGGCTTTCAGGACTACTTCTACAGCGGCGGGAAGCTGGCTGGGTAACAACAAACCTCTTCTGCCTAGTTCTGCAAGGGCCAGACAACCTCCATGCCATGCGCCATCTCCCTCCCGAGGGTTTGAGAACAAGTCCATGAGACCAGCAGCCACGTCTCCCGCTGAGGAGCGTCCCAGCCTGTCGGACACGCGGCCCAGGCCCTTAGCTGCCGACCAGCGAACTATGTTGTCAGAGTCTCGGAGACCAAGTAGCAGTTGTTCAATCACCTCCTCCAGCTGTTCTGGTATATCTTGGTCGTCTTCATCATCACTGACTTCCTTGCTGGGTGGAATAATATCGACGGTCTCCATGTTTTCCTGGCCATCCGTGTCCCCAGCTGCCTTGAGGTTATTGGTCAGGGTGCGGGATCCTCGAGTGTATCGCCAGGTGGCCACGCGACTTCGGAGATATGTCAACCCGATTCTTTGAATAATTTTGATGGCATATTTCCTAGTCAGAATGGCCTTATTTTGTTTGTAATTCTGTTTAGTAACCCACTGCAGGAGGGTATCGGCAAATGGTAAGAGATCTTCCCGTTTACCATGTTTCAAAATGGCGGCAACAGTGGCTAATACGCCATATTTAATATTATTTTCTTCTTGCAAATTGCTGTTCTGTTGGCAAGACCATTTGAAAAAGGATTTCAGATGAAGCTCTTTAACGTCAGACCTTGTTAAAAATTTTGATGCCAAAAACGCACCAGCCTCTGAGCAAGAATCAGTAACTAAAGAGTATGTCTTACAAATGTCAAATATTCTACTCATTGTAGTCTAACGTGGCTTTCCGAAAGAATCCTTTTCTCCCACAGCAAAGCCATCGAGCCGTGACATGTGAAACGGCATCATAACAATGATAGAAAGCCACAAGAGAAGGACAAATCTGCTTCTCCATGTTTCTGTATCTTCCGGATTTTGGACTTCTAGAAACGTTAGCACTGGCTGTAGATCGGAAATTACTGGAAGCTGAAGGACCACCAGGAAGGGCGAAGTATCCTGGAATACCCTGGAACACCACGTCGAACTGGCGCGGCGGGACACAAACGAGGGGAATGGGTGAAGGTAGGCGATACATTTTGGAGAGGAATTCGAACTACCTATACCAGAGAGTATCAATAATGGCCAAACCAGGAATGTTTATACGAGTAACCTGCAGTGTGATCACCAACGTATCTACTAGTACTACTACTTTCCTTTGTCCATTCCCAATGAAGAAAAAAAAAAGAGAATTTCGATATGGAGACACTGAGGGATCGTAAGGGTGGCGGCATCATGATTTTCTTTTGACTTGTTTGATGCTGTCGCCCTCTTGACTTAACTTCACTTGGAAACATTGGCCCTGCAATTTGCTTATGCATTTGCAATAGCAAAAATTTAAAGTCCTGCATAAAATAGCGTGACTGACAGAGAGTCCCCAAGGATTATATTATATATTTTAATAATAGTATGATAATATAACAGTATAACAGTCGCGGGTGGAGGTGGGATCGATCCCTCAGTGTCCATTCCCAATGGTGCATATGGCACTGCATAATACACCAAGTACAGTGAATCTTGATTATTTAGTACACGAAAGCATGATCAGTCTTACGTTTCAGCGCCAGTCCAAGGTATCAGATATGAAACATATTATGTGTAAAACCACACTGATATAAATGTTTCATATTGACCCAGTCTGGAATTGAGCCTGCGACGATTCAATTTCAAATTGAAAAGATGTGGAATCAGAAACTAACCGAAATGTATTTTTGTTTTATAAGGATACTTTTTTATCATTATGTAACGTAATGGGGTATTTTTAAGGGTCGGAAAACAAAATACCAACATATTTGAGCGTATCTGTAAAACAAAATCAACGCTTTTCTTATCTTTATAACCTGTTGCAAGTTTTGCTGAAGACAGGGTATAAACAGTTCCATTACTCGCGGAATTTATTACCAATTCAATGGAAACGACCATATCTTCGGGGTTTTACGATCTCACTAACAATGTATAAAGAGCTACATACACGATCATTTCCAACTGATAAAAATGTCCTGGAAAACTTGTGTTGGTCAAAACTCATGAATTTGTGTCCGTTTTGTCAGCTTGGTTTGAGCTAATCTATAAGAATAATCTGCGTCTTTTAAATACATGCGGGATACCACCGTCCTGGTAGACCGTCGATGATAATCTTACGGATGTACTCGGCGGAGCCGAGGGACTTTGGACTGACGTGGGAGGAGGCAAAAGTGTTGCCCGGCGATAGGTTCTCCTGGAGTCTATCCAAGTGATCTATGATGTCCACATGCTTCACATAGAAGCGAAAGTGTTGCCCGGCGATAGGTTCTCCTGGAGTCTATCCAAGTGATCTATGATGTCCACATGCTTCACATAGAAGCGAAAGTGTTGCCCGGCGATAGGTTCTCCTGGAGTCTATCCAAGTGATCTATGATGTCCACATGCTTCACATAGAAGCGAACGTGTCAAAAAACGAAGAAAAATGTGTTTTAACAATGTCTGTAATTGTAGTTTTTTTTTACCTAAATACAGCATAAAACAAATGGTTTGAAGCTGATAGTTAAAAAATAGTACCAAAAATGTATCTCATTCATGCACAGATTTTGCGTGTTTTCCATTTTAAAAATTACAAAAAGAGACATCACGTTTAAACGACTGTTTACAAAAGAAACCGAATCTTCTAAGATACAAGAGGACCACAGGTCAAATTTGAGGATGTAACAGAGCTCGTTTTTCAGCTCGTAGTATCCAGTTTTTGTCTACAAGTATTTGGACACACTTAATTCATTTTATAATCTTAAGTAAGTTCATCAATTTGGTGTGTTGGAGAAACAGTTCATTTTTAACTGATTCAGTTAAAAATGTAGATCTCCGTAGTTCTTCAAATTTCGTTTTATGTCCACGTTACGTATACGAACACTCACTTACAGTGACGTCAGTAAATCAAGCCTTGAATGAGAGCAAGACAAAACCCCATAGCTTATGCAAATCTGTACCCCTTAACCTACATCCGCTAACGCCTACAGTCATACTTCGAGGACGCTGCTAGGACGGTAATTTAACCGTCCGCGACCATAAAAAAAAACTTTCCCCCTACTGTTTTAAAATAATAAAGATAATATTTTGTTCACTACCCAAGCATATTTTGACAAATCAACTTACCAAAATAAATTTTAAGTAATTATGGAAATTTAATTATTCTCTATTTGAACAATAAATATGTTGTAACGTGTATTTATTTTATATAATATAAGATGTAATAATCTTCAATGCACAGGTAGTTTAAATGTCCGAATTGGTAGATGTATTGCACATCCGTGTTAAGTCAGGATATAAAATTATTATAATTAACGCTCCAATTTTTCCACAATATTATTTATAAACGAAAAATTACGTAGTTATTGACATTTAATAAATTGTAAGTAAAAAAATTGTAGTAAATACTTACTAAAAAAGTAACATTTTATATTTAAACCGCTGATTTTGTTGTTATAGCTTCAGAATTCCTGCTTTTTCCATGTATTTCGCTGCGCCCTGAATCGTGAGGTGCAAAAATACGTTTTTTTTTTTAATGTGACGGCCAATCTGCCGTCCTAGTGAGCGGTTGGTGGTTAAAAGTACGCTTGTATATAAGACGCTAGGGTTGCCAATTGCCATCCCGATTTCAAGAACATTTCTCAATGTCGTGATATTAATTTTGCACGCTTCAATCTCGCGCTAAAATAATAACTAGATTATAACCAAAATGATATCTTGCAAAAAGGAAATGCGATTACAAATAAAAAACTACTAGGTTACTTTACATGGTCGATAAAAATGTAACCAGAGTAATTTTTTATTTGAAATTATTCATTACAATTAACATCTCAACAGAGATGAGAAGATTGGAAAGAAATATCGATATCTAGGGGTTTAATAAACTTATGACCCGTATTTTCTGTGTTAAGTGTCTATTATAAGTGTAATTGAATGCACGCCCATCATGGGTGAGATCCAGTTTTAGTCTACAAGTGTTTGGACGTACTCCTTGACAACCAGTCCCTACATATTTATATAAAAAAACATTACGTGAAAACTATTGACGACGAAACCTTATATTTTTTTACCGATTCTACTTCTAATTATGATGTGAAGAATTTAACTCAAAAGATTGTAAGTAAACAGTTGTTTTTGATACTGTTATTATTTGCTCGTTATCCAAACCAAATAATCTGAAAATAAAGATTTTCAATAATCGTTAGTAAAGAAATTATAATTCACTTATCACATGTATACTCATAAATTTAGCCAAACATACTTTGCAAGTGATGATCGTTTCTAAATATTTAAACGGAGAAAAGAAGTAATAATAAGATTGTGTCCAGGAGGAAAAGTTGAGGAAGACCTAGAGGAAGACATGGCATGATCGTGTACAACAAGTACTCTAAAGTGGACAAGGTATTCCGACAAAATGTCGGAATAATCACGTGAGTGCATGAGATGTATTAATGTGGAGAAGAAAACAATATGTGCCAGGATAGAGGAGTGTGGTGTCTATTTAAATAATGTTATCTAAAAATGTTGTACATTACGTATGTAATTAACAATCATTATATAATGCAAGCACTGTGACTACAGCATATCTTAATAGTCCCCCTTTACCAGTGGAAGGTTAGTGGAAACGCCGGTGATGTTGTATGCGTTTATTTAGTTAATAATGATGAGTATTGCGTGTCGGATGAGTGCGTGGCAGTTCCGTAGAGATGGAACAAAGTCGGCGGCTGGAGCGACGTTGGTAGCGGAGCAACGAGGAGAGCAGACGATGCGGGTCGAGCTTCTGATGCTGGTACCAGGAGTGTGAATCCAGGGCGTGGTCCGAGGCTTCCATGATGGCGTCGTCTACGACAGGCAAGACGCTACATCTTGGCTGCTGACGTGGACTGGCGATTCTCCGACTGAAGAGAGTAACTGCGTAGATGGTGTAAAATGGTTGTGTTGCACTGCTGTTCCGACCCTCGGTATGGCTATTAATAAGGCAGCAGTCTTTTGTTATTAGAGTTGTATGGTGGGGATAAACATTCGTGTCCATAATGCCTGTGTGTGAATCGCAGTGTCAGCTCATGATTTTCTAGGAATTACCTACTTGTGTACTAATAACTGACGAAGGTGAATTATATTTCGACTTTGGACGAATGGTTCCCACAGTTAGTTAAATATTTTTATATGAATTGATATGAGAAAACCATTAAAAATGTAAGGATACTCAGGAGTTTGTGATGTTACCAAGAAAATAAAAAACGAAACGCAGAATCAAGGAACATGAAATACAATCGTAGGTACATACAATATTGTGTAAATTTTTCTAATGGTATCTTATGAAATACAAAAACAAATTCCTTGCAACTCGTAAAATGTGTTTGTTGATGTTCAAAGCATGTTTTTCAATTGTGTTGTTTTGACTGCGGAAATATTTTCTTTTGAGCGTGTTTACACATTAGCAGAAGGTACTAAAGTGCGGAGTGGCATAATCTTTTATATGAGTTTCCTTGCTAACCCGGAGAGATTAGAGAAAAGAGACGAACATTTTTTGTAATTTTTTCTACCAAAAACAGTCAAATTACAGGAAATCGAAGGCAAGGGAACTGTGATTTAAATCCGTAGATAGCATAGCGTTATAAAATAAAATAATTTAAAGAATATTATTAATAATGAAAGAGGAATATGTAGGTACTTGCACGCTTTCAAGATGTGTGGTGTTGGAGGAGAATGCTGCCTGCGTTCGAAGACTGTAATATTTATACAGGGTGTAACCAAACTCGCAGTACAACCCGAAAACCGGTGAATCTACATCATATTTGGAGTTGAATGTGTAAGGTGACTTTTGAATCTGAGCTTGAAAAAAAAAATTTTTTCCTTCTCGTAAAAGCTTTAATTCATATTAAAATGTTGTTTTTGATTTGGTTTTATTTATGAATAGTATTAATTGACTAAATACATGATATATGATAACAAACAAAAAAATCAACCTCGTACTTAGTTTTCTCGAAAACTATGGGTCAAATCCAAAATTTTTATTCTACAAAATCGGCTCCAAATATTATGTAGATTCACTGGTTTCCCGATTGTTCGTCGAGTTTTGTTACACCCTGTATGTTTCCTAATTCCACAGAATCTTGTATTGTTCAATTTTTATAGGCTTTCTTTCTAACCTTTTTCTATATCCTCCAAAATTATTTTTTAAACATTTTCTATTTATTCTTCCTCATCCCCCTTTTCCCATCCTTTCTTATTATTTTAGGCACTGTGTATGTGTGTATGTATACTTAAACTGTTATTACTCAAAACCCGTTATTGGTTATGCAAACTAATGTTCCGGATCTTATATTATTACACTCTGTAACGATTGTAACTTCTCGTCTCTGTTGAGATAATAATTATTGTAAGAAATATAATTATACTGAGACTTATCAAATATTTAAATTTTGAAAACTTGAACTAGCGCTGAACCATACCTAATACTGATCATTTTTCCTTCTTATAAATTATCAAGATATACCACTGATGCAGATACACTTAAAAAATAGGAAAATGCAGTCAATGAGGGAATCCACTGTTTTCTAAAGTAATTTTTTTCTATAAACTTACTATTTAACTAAACAAAAAAAATATATTTAATATTTTTTTATAAGTTATTGATGAAGATACGATTTTTTAAAAGTTGCACAGTTCAAATACTACGCCAAATACTACAATGTACTAACTGCGTCATTTTTGCAGGAGTGACGTCATAAAACGGGTTGTTTAAGGCCATGGTATTTCTCCAGCCAGTAACAAAACTGTCAAAAATCTATGCAAACTGACGCGGGAAGCACAGATAAAATATACCGTCGACTCAACTGTCGTATACTGTTAACAGCTGTTCTAGGGAGACTGAATGGCGGCCATTTTTTTTTGCAATAGAAGCTTGTATGTAGATTGTATTCCATATTAAAATGCCATGGAACGCGGCTACGGGGGTTTAAAAACGGAAACCGGAAACACTACACTTAGATACAAGGAGTGACGTCATTGTTTAAGATTTTGAAATGAATGCTATTTTCAACATTTTTTCTTAATTTTTGCGTGCGTTTTTGGGATATTTCATCCCACTTTAAAATTCATCCACAAAGCATTTTTAAAATTCAATTCCGGGTAGCAGTGGATTTCCTCATTGAAAAATGACCAATATGGATTCATATAAAAGCTACAAAAATATTAAATTGGTAGATTGAAAACCATAGAGCAACTACTACTACTACTACTTTCCCTAGTCCGCACTCAATGGTGCATAGGGCACTGAATCGGTTCACCAAAAGTAGTGTATCAATAGAGCATCAAGTATTGGAAACTCGCCATAATGGTTGAAATATATATTTTGTATACCTACTGCATAGGTGTTTGTGAAATAAGTCGATTATTTTGTCTTTTTCCCATGACTAGGTAAAAAAGTACTGTACTAAAAACATTTTGTACCGAATTGAGTGACATAATGTAACATCACCTAATGCGATACATTTCTATCGTGCAATGTTGAACCATTTAAGGTATTTCGGTTTTATTTGCACCGGTATCTGGCACGGGGCCAAATGCTTGTATCGACATTTCCCCAGTCATTTCACCGCAGTAGATATTTATCTCAAATAGCTGACGCCATCTTAATTCAACTGATATCGTTTACTCTCCAGAATATCGCATAATAGCATAAAAATGGCGGACCGTTTAGAAGATAGAACCTAAATTACAAATCATGGACTTCATAAATATATTTACCTGGGTATCCATGTTGTCAATACGATGGTATATTATGTATATGAGATTTTTCCTCACGCATTGACGCTTTTAGTACTTCGAAAAAAACTCAAAGCACATCTAGATAGATACCTACTCAAGTTTCTTTAGACCAAACTTTTTTTTATTACCATAATGTTTTGTGGCTTAAATCTGTGTTTTTTTAAACATCTTTTGTCCATTTTTTCCTAAATGCATTGACACCAGAGAAGCTGCTTTACTCGGCTGTCTTTCTTATGAGTGTTGCATCTTCATCGTCATTTGAAGACGTACGATTGCCAATGATGTTGCATTATTCAAAAAAGATAATTTTGAATAATGATGAATAATAAATGATACGGAAAAACACAAAACTGACAGTTTGCCAGAATAAGCCAAACACAACCTCTCAAAATTTAGTGCTTGTATGAATAATTATTAATCCCATTACAATAATGGGCAGAGTTGAGTGAAAAGTGGACCACTTAGGTGTTCATATAACTAAAGATGGCATCACGAACATGGGATTTGCGACCCGCCAAGGAATTGCTGTGATATTCACACCTAATGGCGCAAAGGCCACTGCAGTGGTACACCAAGTGTAGTGAATCTTGACCATTATTTGTAACACGAAGGCTAATAATCAGTCTTTCGCATCAGCGCCAAACCAAAGCTGGACTGAAAAAAGACTCAATAGTCTTTAAAAACAGTCTAGGGAAATATTTTTATGTGAAAATCACATACAACAAATTGTAAACAGTGCATGAATCGTTTACGAAAATTAGATACGTTTATTTTTTTTTTTTTTTTACATTTTACATTTTTAAAAAAATTAAATATATGTATAGTACAACAGTTTAGAGTGCAAATAAAAATTCAATATTTATTTAAGAGAAAACCAAAGTACGAGAAACTTAAAATAATGTTAAAATCAATACGACATAGTTCTTTCTCCCAGCCAAGGAGATAACATTTTTTATTAATATTTGTTGATGTTTTTAAGTCCATAGGTAGTATATTAAATATTTTTGCAACAAGGTAATCTAACGTTCTTTGTCATTGCAAAATTGGCATAACCCTGTTTTTAATATAGTGGTGGATACAGATCATGTACCTATATTAAGTGAATTTATTACCTCTTATGCAAACCGATCAGTGGCAGGGATGGTGACAAGCCACTTGATATATATCTGGGCGTTTACCCGACAATGCAATACAACTAGCACAGAAAAAATCTATATTTATACAATAATATATAGATAGACCAACGATAGATCAAATCTATAAACAATATTCTATTTTGGAAATTTATAAAAAAAAAACAATTAAAACACTTTGAATCTAATCTATCAATGAGATACCAAAATAATATTAAAATTCCAAAATTTCATGCAAAACATTTCGAAAATAGTTTCTTATATAAGGGAATCGTGTATTTTAATGAATTGCCCAATGAACTAAAAATTATTCGTGTCTTTGAGAAATTTAAATTTCAACTAAAAAAACACATTTATTTCAAACAACCATAATCACTATCTTTTGCTTACTCAATTGTTTATTTTGCATATCTAGTACCTAGATTTATTTTTTTATTTACCATACTATGATCACTACTTATATTTTACCTTGTTGTACTACTTATATTTACTACTTACTATTATACCTTATACTACCTATATTTACCTTACTATGATTACTACTTATATTATGTATTTTTTAGCGTAACCTCCCTCACCAAGCACAATAGCTTGTCTTTTTTATTGGTGAGGTAAAGCGTTATGGTTATATTGTATAATTATTGTGATATTAAGCTTTGTAAATTCGACAATGTATTAAATAAATAAATATTATTAAAAAAATTAATAAAAAAAAGAAATTTCTTATAATTTAAACTACTTTCCTTCATACCTTATGGTTATAGAGCATTGCATTAGTACCTACACCAAGTGTGATTCATGAAGGTAAGATGATCAGTCTACGCTTCACGGCCAGTCCAGGTTATCACATTCGAAATATTTTAATATGACGAACCACATTTAAATAAATATGTATTTCATACTGACTACGCTGGAAATTGAACCCGTCACCTAATGCATGGTAGCCCAAAGCGCTAACTACTTCACTACAGGATGAACATCAGGACGAATACCAGTCGCGATTTTTTTCTCGTATTTTTTATACTTGCTACTTCTATACCTACTGAGTGATCGTTTATCTACTAACCTAAAGATAGAAAAATGTTTCAAATGTTTATTTTTTAATTAAATAAATAAATATACATTAAATTTTCATATTACCTTATCTGAGTTCAGCTTTAAGGTTTTCAGCCGTAAAAAAAACAATAACAGTTCTTTAGTACGTTAATAATTTAATAATAAACAAACCCTTTTGAATAACAAAAGCCTAAGCTTCCGTATTAAACAGCTTAACATTTGACCATAGAAATTGTCATATTTTAGACCGCTCATTTTCATCTTAATTGCTGTATTTGCATATCTATGGAAATACGCGGGAAACGGACTTAATTCCTGAAATTCTAAATTCGAAGAAGTTTGGAACTATAAATCCATATAGTTTAGTATGTCAACTTGACGATAGAGCCCACTTTATGTCATGTGATGATAAAATCGTTCAATGATTTACTTATCAACAATAATTGATTTCCTGAGGCATTTTTAGACTGAAAACGTTGTCATGGAATTCATATTTTTGAAGCGATCGAAGACAAGAGTGGAAAGGGATTCTAGTAGATTAGTAACTGCATTTTTTTTTAATTTAAAATTATGAACGTTTAAATAATGAAGGTGTTTAATATCATCATTTTTATCAGAGCTTTCTCAGTTTAGATGTCAATAATAATAAATTCAAATATTATTGATATCCCAACATCTCTCTCTCCAGAGAAACTCTGGAAACGAATGTGGATTAACAACTATTCGTTTACAGAGTTTATGATCTGTCATTGACTGGGTTAAGTGGTCACTTGACGTATCGTAATCGCCTAAATAATCCACATTTAAAAAACTGTTTTTCACTTTAGTTTTTGGTTAAAACCGAGGATGTGGTACTGTAATATATAATAATTCAAGGACATAAAAATTAATGACGAAACGTTATGAAAAATCCCAAATCAAAATAACGCCATTTTTATTTACAAAAACTGTAGTTAAATGTATTCAACGTCTAAGAGTATCATTAATTTATCCAGAAAAGCGTCTAATTCACAGTAGGTACTTTCATCACTTACGAGAACGTAAATTGCGCTCTACGTATCAAAATTATTAACTCAATTTAGGCAAAAATAAAGTTACGTGGAACAGTCGATGTGTTCTAGCGATTATATTATTTAATCGTATATACACAAAACATTTGCATAAAGTAAATATACAGAGCAGATATAATATTCATGGCGAGTAATAGTATAAAAGGCTTACCCGAATATTTATAAGGCCCGTAATATAAATTAGGTGAATCCACTTTCTGTAAAACCTCGGGTTTCCAGAGCTCTACCGTGTCAGAACAATAATCTGTATTTAGAAATGCACCTTTCTGTCGTAAAAACGAAACATTGATTTTATTATCTACCGTCTGCTTCGTCTTGCTGCATAAAAAACCTCACTTTGGACAATTTAATGTTTATATTAAAGTATTATATTAAATATTTTCATTATCAGGTTTTTTGGGTTCCCAAATGTCAGGATTTCAGGAAATGTCAGGATGTCAGCGTTTTTTGACTCTTGTCAGGATTCCGGGAAGACTTATCGATGGTTTTCAGAAGTAGGAAATGACAGGATTTGTTGTTCGACTTTCTAACATACTTACGAGAAATATCGATTTTTTCAATATGTACTATTTATATGTAGAGAACACATTCTTATACTTTAGGAAAATAAAATATTTTAGGATTTGAAATCATAGCATTCAAACACATCCTACTGTAAAATATAAAAAATATTTGCCTACTGCGTCCTTTCGTACTATACAATATCCTGTGGGATAAACATAAACATATAAACATGTCAGGACTTTTTATTTTATATGTTTTAAGTGAATTTATCCAACTGGTGGTATTTCTATTAGGTGGAATGATTTTTTTCTTTTTGACGTAATAACGTCTATTAAATCGATGAACGCCGGCTGCACACACGAAAAAGCATGACTCATTGTCACGTTCCGCCTGAGCCAAATGTGCAAGCAAGAGCGCGGAACAAGCGATAGAGAGGCACGATCGGCCTAAGCGTTCGGTTTGTGACGCATCTATCTCTCTTCCACTCCATCGGCAAATGCGTCCGAGTAGAAGGGAGACAGCAGCAGCACACAAGCTTTTATTGTGCACCAAGTAAATAAAATGTTAATAGTACATTGTTACTGGTAATTAATTTGTATAATTTAAGTAAACAAATATTTGAATTAACGAGTGCAAAAAATGTTAATTTATGGAAAAAAAAAAAAATTTTCAATTAACTCCTGCTTTGAATTATACAAAATAATGATAATTCAGTAATAATAATTCAATTCAATTCATAAAAGTATGTTATTTTCCATCAATGTTCTCTTATGACGTTATCACGTAAAATTATCGCCCGTAAACCGACTTTACAGACAACCAAAAGTTTTTTTGAAAACATATTTAATGAACCAAGTAATTAAATATCACCCGACGCGTAACTATTAGTAAAAAATACGTCTTAAACTACAAAACAAATCGTATTTTAAAATTCTTTCCCTCTACCTGACGAAAATGTAATAGTTTACTGGAAGGCATGGCGCAAGTAATGAAAATATCACATTCAAATAATAAAAGTGAAGCTACGCAACTTTAATTCAAACGCATGCAGCTGCGAATCTTGATCCAAGCACTTTAATCAAGCACTGTAAAAAACTTTTTAGCTGGATTAAATAGCGTAGATATTTTGTAAAAAAGGTCAAGTTTCTCAATCACCCTTTTCACAAATACAGCGTTTTGTTCTGACAAGGCAGTGCTGTTGCTAAACATTTTATTTTTATTAATGCCTCAATATTTTACTGAAATGGCCGCGCACGTTTTAATTACCAATCTTACATTACAAAATCGAGGGGGAGATGTAATCAGAAAAAATCTGGAGCTGAAGCAGACGGCCTCCAATGGAGAATCCACAGGAGAAAAAAATACTTGGGAAAAATAATAAATAAGTATACGTACCCAACTATCGGGTAGTTGTATAAAAATATGATTTTTTATGGATTCTCGGTGAGAAACAAATGGTTTTTTCAAGTCAAGGTGGTTTGAGATGTTGTTGCCTTCTGGCTTGTTAATTGATTCCTAAACAATCTAACAAACTCATGTTTTAAAAATAATAATTATCACCCTGCTGAACAAGTCTAAATTAAGTGAATAATGTTTTTATTATAGATAGTTTTGAGATAGTGAGTAATATGTTTTGAAAATAGTTATTTAGTACTTGGAAAAAGTAACTTCTTTGTATAAGTTTTTGTCTAGTTTCAGCATTACAAAGCTACTTCCAAATTGTGTCAGTACAATTGTTTAATTATTTTTCATACTTTACAAAGATATTATTTTTAATTAATATCGTAAAAGATGAGTAACAGCCTTCTCCAAGCCACAGCGAGATGGATTTACTCTTCTCTCTTTACACGTTGTGGTTTTCCAACATTAAAACCTCCAAGAAGGATTTTCAACCATTTATTATTATTTTCCTTCAATTTTCTTCTTCTTCTTCTTCTTCTTCCTCTTCTTCTTCTTCTTCTTCTTCTTCTTCATCTTCTTCTTCTTCTTTTTCTTCTTCTTAAGATAGACCTAAGGGTCTGTATGATTCTCGTTCGATACAAAAATATTACGCACAAATGCATTTTTAAAATCCTTTTCAAAGTACAACACTTATTACCATATTAACATCCAATATAAAAATACCCATGTCCTGTAAATTTTATTTGCCTGTTGTCTATAAATTGATTCACATAATTATTCAACCACGTATCCCGTAATTAAAACAGCAATTGGGCAGCTTTATTTTTCATTTAAATTTAAATCAATTCGCAATAATTACACACAGTGATTGGAGCATTGTGTGTTTGAACGAATTTATTTTGATTTAAATTGCACCCAAAGATATAAAATTCAATAAGTAATTACTTTTACTGAACAATTTATGTCGACTGAATTAATTAAAGGGTTTTTTAAATCTGGGTATTTTGATTTTAGTTTGTCAAAATTAAACATTTAAGAACATTACATCTACCAAATATATATATTTTTAAATTTTTTGATGCTGTTATAATAATTATTATCGTGCCTATAGATTGCTTTGTGTGGTGTGTACGCTGATGACGCCGTCCTTATTGACGAATCAGTCGAGGGCTTTCAAGTTATTGTTGATAGGCTAAATTGGCACTCCACGTGCATGGGTTTAAAAATCAACACTGGTAAGACCCGTGTCATGTGTAACAGCTCGTGTCAAGATGCCCAGATCCCCCTGGCTTTGTCGGAAAAAGTCATCGAAAGGGTCGAGAGCTTCAAATACCGGGGAGCGAACATGACAGAAAACGGCAGAGTTCAGAAAGAACTGGAAGTGCGGCTTGGAGTAGCGGGCGCCGTATTCAACAGTATGAACTGTCTGGAGATCGGATGTTTACTCGGTTAAAACAAAATCCGCCTTTATAACTCCTGCATCACACCTGTTCTCCTCTATGGCTGCGAATCGTGGCACTTACATAATAAGAAAAACTCGATGCCTAATAGTCCAGCATTGTTAAAATTGAAAACAAATAAAAATACGGATCTTTTTTCATTATTCCAATGTCAGTAATTACGTACGTGTGACGTGTGTATTAAATGAAATAAGTTTATGGGAAACACCACACATGTTCTCCAAATAAGGTTTTCATTATATCCATTCACGTATTTTTTTAGGCAGCGCACATAACAACCCTATCAATAAATTACAGAAAAGTCAAGGGATGATTAATGACTCAGTGCGTGTGAGGAAAGAAAATTGCCTTTCTTACGGCTTTATTTCTTAAATAAAATTCCGTTGGTGTACTGAAGCAATGCCACATTATATTTATTTAATAACTGGTCTAAGTATAGTCTATAGTCTATACCTACCTATCTGTGTTTTTATACTCCTTGACCAGCTATTACCACTCGTTACTATCATTTATTACTCATGCTTATTAGTACACTAGGTACTCATATTATTTACACTCCTGTCAGCTGGAGTGCTGACGTCACAGAATGAATCGAGGCTGGCCGGGATCGGCAACCATTTAATTAATTAAGCACAAGGAACTCGCAATTCAACCTTTTAATAAAACGCGTGTTGTCTGGAATTCCAATTTTTATTCTCAGTGAAAACAAAATGCCGACTTTTAACTCCTGTGTTGTTTCGGAATAGGTGTCTTAGAAGAATATTAGGTGTGCAGTGGTTTGACTTTGTAAGGAACCGATAAGTGAGGCGACGGACACAGCCAGGCTTAAGTTCTTCATGAGCTATATGGCCACCTGAAGTATATGTAAAAGTAAGTTACTATCTTCCTCCGCGTTCATCTACTTTTTTTACTTTTTAAAAGAACGTTGATGACAAGCGCTGACGGCGGAGCTGGGGGATGCGGAATTGACGCAGGAAGAAGCGAGTGTGCTGGCCGGTGACGGGATCTCCTGGTGGCGCATGGCGTCTAGTGACATCCATACAGTGGCGGCGTAGCGTGGGTTGGCAGTGTTGGCACCCGGGGCGGTTTTCAAATGAGCACACCCCCCAAAATAAAACAACAAATACCTACTAAATGTGCAAACGCGACTTTATGTTACTAAAATATTCAATAAAATTGTCAAAGTTGACTTTTCTTTCCCTTTCAATTGACAAAATAGAGAGATTGGTTAGTCGTGCTTGCCTCATAGTAGCTTTTAAATATGATTTAATTAACTTGAATTTTGAAAAGCTTCTTTCACACGAAGCCACCGAAACGCAAATAGTTAAAAATAATCTGAAACACAGCGCTAGATTCGGAACAGACTCAGAATAGTCCCATTTTACAATGAATCTCAGAACTTCCAGGGTAGTCCACTGGACTGCCACTTGGCAAGAAATGGTGGAGGCTTCCAAGTGGCGCCGCAGTCGGACAATCTCAAAAATATTGTCTTCGTCAGAAAATTCATGATAAATTTTTGTCAAATTTGGAACTATAGCACGAATTTTCTTCTTCCGTTGACGTAAACAAAGTTTTAGGCTTCGCAACACCAAATATTATTAGGATGTCATCCATTGCTTTGTATTGATGGTTTAGCTCCTCATAAAATCTATCGACACATTCTAA